>JACEFZ010025162.1:0-63530 GCA_014155875.1 Cepaea nemoralis | reverse complement strand
CTACCAGCTGTACTATTTGCATACCGTGAGGTACCACAATCAAGTACAGGATTTTCACCATTTGAATTAGTATATGGAGCTAATCCACGAGGTCCATTATTACTATATAACGACTTACTTACAAATAGAACATATGATCACCCTAAAAGGGAAGCATATGAAATGGTAACACAATTGAGAGACAAAATAATTACAGCTTGTCAGATTGCAAAATCTGCACTAGAAAAAGCTGGAGAAAAGTACAGACAGTACGATAATAGAAACGCCAAGACAATAGTCTTGAAAGAAGAAGAAGAGGTCTGGTTATTACTACCTGATCCTCGAGATTGTCTAGTTACATCATGGCAAGGTCCATTTAAGATAATTAAGAAAATTAGTGATGTGGATTATAGGATTAATGTAAATGGTAAACATAAGATTTTTCACATAAATATGTTAAAGCCATACATTCCACGCAATGACAACACATCACAAGCGACACAACAGATTCCACATAGAATAGCAACAGCTTGTTGGGTTATAAATGAACAACAAGAAGACGCTATAAAACAACAGATTCCAACCCCGACAGTTAATAGTGACAGTGGTTGGCAATCGATACAAATAAGTAAAGAGTTATCAGCACAGGATAAAGAAAAACTCATATCGGCAATAAAAGAGTATAGTTCAATCTTTTCAGACAAACTGGGGCAAACATCACTTATTAAACATAAGATAACTTTACTATCAAATGTCCCAGTTAAAGTAAAACCATATCCTATTCCTATACACTATCTAGAGAAAGTCACTGCAGAGATTTCAGATCTAGATAAAACTAAATATAAATTCAAAACGCACCTTATTAAATAACAATGTTACATTAATTGACAAAATATATAATGTAATGTAAGATGTGATTTAGTAGATATAGATACACATGGTAGCAATTTTTCCATATTGACAGAGTGTATGAATGAATAACTACGCCATCGGAAGTATCTACTCAATGTGTGATCGCTCGGTTGTTCAAACATTGGTTATTCGGACACGGATTCGAGCATACAAGTATTGTAACTGTGAAGTGAACTTATTGACAGTGAACATTTTAATTTAAATGTTATGATTCTGTGGTTAAATAACAAATGTTAGTTAATTGGGTATTAATTAATTGAAATATTATAGTATGGTTATAGGGTTAATTAATCATTGTTCGGGAAAGTATTTGATTATAAGGTTAAGTCATTAGAATGAATCTCTAGTTGAATTAATTGTATTACGTGTCATTATCACATTAAGATCCATAATAATCAGTCATCGCTCTCAACATATCCACAAAAGTAAAAATATTTCTGAGGATTCTCGTGGAGCACATGTCACCCTACCCACAGATGGAAAAATTGTAAGAAGGAAAATATATGGAGTATACAATAATAACAGCAACGATAATCAACAATGAGGATGATCTACTTGGAAACCCCATTATTACCCTCGTCCGAAACTCATGGTAGTACCTAGAGCTAGGACACACTTGTCTATTAAGACAAGGTAGGGACTAATATGTTTATTAGTTGGTCTGATTCCCCATGATCAGCCACACGACGTCCAACGTGGGGTTTGGACAGGTGGGCGTGCCCGTCGTATAACTTTATATTTTTTTAGGGTAGATAAGGGGGACAACCAAGTACTAGTCTGTTGTTATTATGGTTGTAGTTAGTTATGATTATACAATATATTTATACACATATAGTTAAAAGGGAAAAAAATGTTACACATTTTTTTATCTGGGAGGGGGCATTATGCCATACGGCGGCACGACCCACCACGAAAAGTATAAATTGGAAAATGGGAATTCCCCACTCGGACACGAAAGTGGACGTCAACAAAGGAATCCAAGGAGAATGTGGACAACGTAATTGGACAGCAACAGGGGACGCTGTGATTGTGCTTTCGAACAAGGACGTGTTTCAAAGGATCTGTGTGAGGTGACCTCTGGACGCGATGATATGAGCGTGGGACAGCTATGAGTCAGGAGAGGGATCTGTTGATGATGATACTGCAGTGAAGTAACCGGGAGGAAAAACCTAGAGTGGAATTACAGCTTAAATGGAATCAGTGGATCAGGGCGTCAAGCAGAGCGCAGTAGACTGGACACTCATCGGTGGATTAGTAAAGTAGGTGCCGACCCCGTCTATAGGGGTCAACCTACAGGTCTGCGTGAGTTTAATGTTCACATGTCTGCTACGGAATAAACTTCTGGTAGCGCTTTGATATCTTGACTTTTGCCGTTGATTGTCATTGTATTCAAGGTAAGGACGCAAGTTTAATTTCTCGTCCTTCGTTGCTGTTCTGCATTATTACGAGTTGATACCTCGACGGTTGCCGGTGTAGGCACTTCGAGGCACACATCACCACTGTCTATAAATGTCTATTTCTATGGTAAATGTTCTCGTGTTCTTCAATGTTTCTTTTAGGTGATTACCTAATTGCATTATATTTTAGCCTATTTGCTCTGCTTGAATAAAGTTCTTTCACTGAGGTTCACCAAAACCTGTTTCGTGCCATTCGTTATGTCAACCCACTCTTATTGACTGTTTAGGTGGAATTTGCTATAGTGACATACTTTCACTGCACCTGTGACTTTAGGATCTTTACTCCTTACTCTTTTCTGAACAGGTCAGGATTATATATGAAACCTGTGGGATTATACAATCAGGTGATATGAGTCTGTTACAAACTACTTCTTATGTGAGTGTCCCTCTCCGGCCATACTGAGAAGCCTCCGAAGAACACTCAGACATAAGACAGATGAGTGCACTACAGTCTAAACTATTCACTAATAGAAAGCACTGCTAAGCACAAACATCTATATCCCTATGCTACTATTCCTCTAAGGTTACAATACCTTATATAATTAATTTATGATACTCCAAGCATTGAAATCCATTAGCACACAAACACTTCTATCCCATTTCCCGGGATGATTTCTTTGCTATTTTCAGGAGACATAAATCCAGTTTGCCGTCCCTTTAGGTAGCACACACTAAACCAGAAACCCCAGTTTCTACTATTTATATTGGGCTTTCCGTTCTTCGTTAGTGTTTGATGTCCATACATCAACAGTCGCATTTTCCGTTTCCGTAACATCAAAAGTTCAGTGAAATCACGTATACGTCAATTGCTCGCGCTACTCTGTTCCTCCGCTGTTTCCGTCGTTCATCGCTCGTCGCACTTCAAAGAGATTACGCCGTCTTCGGGTTCCCCGTTCCGATGTATTCGTGTCTCCGTCTTGTCGGCCGATAAGATCGGCAGTCACTGACCTCCGCGAACACCTGTCTCTGATATTCAGTCAATAACCTTCCATTTATCCTTCTCTCAGATTGAACGACTCGATTGTTAACCCTTCTCCTATATTGCCATTATTGTTACATTTAATTTTATCTGGGAATCACTAAACTATCATCATTCTGTGACATAGAGAGTTGACCGCGTCGACTCTTCTTCAATGTAGTTTTGATTCCTATGATCCACCAACCTATTCCTCTTCCTCTGAAGTTGGATGTCTAGATAAGAAATCCGCTCCTACATTCTCCTTACCAGGGATGTATTCCACTGTGAAGTTGTCCTGTTGCAGCAACAACGCCCATCACATCCACCGTGCGTTGAGCTTCTCCGAAGTAGCTATGAACATCACGTGTTGATGATATGATTGGATCCTCACATGGCTCACCTCTTTATCGAGTAGGCGACCTCATAGACACCCTACTATACTACTCATGACTGAAACTAGTGTTGGCTCATCGCTCCTGTCCGTCCGGTCGACCTTCTCTCGACTTGCGTCAGCTACGGTTCACAATACAGACGGATTGTCCCATCCTGATTGTAACACTGCTTCCATGTCCTCTTGGTTTCCCTCGGCTTTGCCTCTGGGGATGTTCCCCCTCGTCCGCGTTGGACCGAGTCGTCTTTCCCAAACCTCCTGGACTTTTGCTTCCAGGACCATCTTGGACGATATTGGATATGGTCAGCCAATCTTCGGTTGGAGTCCTGGGTATTTCTCGCCTTTCCCGACGTTACCCACCCCATCTGAACTTGGTTACTAGTGAAAGTTTCACTCTGGTCCCTTCCCTGACGTGTGATTTCCCTCCTCCCTCCGTTGGGTAAATCTGACCTATCACGTACTTTCCCATAATCCCTCCTCTGTAGTACTGGCGATCTCTGGTCTTCGTCTGGACTTGTAACCTTTGTCCCAATAGCTGCCAACACCATAAAGTGTGAAGCTTTGCTCTCGGATCTCTCCTTATATTTCTTAATGAGATGCTTAGGGAGATTTTTCTCCTCTTCCCCGATCCGGATTTTGTAGATGTTCTTGGACACCACCTTTTCCACAGGATAAGGTCCTTTCCATCCTACTTGGAGTACATTATTCTCTTCTGGACCCCATACTTCCACTTTGTCTTCCACCTTAAGAGTTATTTTACTCTTAGTTCGCTTGTTGGGTGGTGTGTTCTGGCACTCCGAACAAGACTTCACCCACCGGCGTACATCTCCGGTCATTCCTGGCCAGCAATAATGGCAGGAAATTTCTGCAAGGTCTCTCTGACGCCCATATGTCTATTCTCGGCTATGGTGTGTCCATTCTGAAGAATGTGAGGACGGTGGGTCTCTGGAACCACCCACTGCTCGTGCAGGTTATCTCCCCTCCCAGCTCTCCGATAGAGTAGTCGATTCTTCAGAAAGTACTGTCCCCGTTCTGGTGGCTCAGCACTTCTTTGCAGCTTCCTGTAGCAAGGATGCAACGTAGTGTCCTTCCTCTGGGCAGTATGCAATTCCCCTATCACTGAGTTGTCACATAGTGTCTCTGCCTCTTCTTCCTTCCCTTGCGATCCACTGGCTACTGCTCCCCTGTGGGCTGGCTGTTTGGGCATCCCCAAAAAGACATATTTTGTGCCAATGATCATGGGAAATAAGGAGTCCGATAATACAGCTGCTGGAATAATGCCCGTGACGTACCTTGACTTAATCTCCACCTTGGCGACTGGCAGCGTCATGGTAAGAGCACTCCTCATTGCCGGCTGTATCTCTATGGTCTTCCCTGTTAGTTGGTCTGGGCTTACTAGGCTGGCATCTATCACCGCTTCCCCATCCAAACCTGAATCGTAGAGACCAGCAACCTGTTGGCTATTGACTTCAATCAGTTCGACCACAGGTGGCCTCTCTTGGTCCGGAGTGTCTTCCATCTCCTTGACCGTTTCCTTGCCTTCCTCTTTTGATTCCTCGAGGTTGGTTATGCAATTGGCGTCTTCTGCCTTGCATCTGCAGTCCACAGTATTATGTGTTTTCGACCGGCAGTGTGTGCACCATTTTCCCTTCCAAGGTTTCCGTGTGTCCTTTTTGTTCCTAGCTCCTTCGCCGACCTCAGCCTTGTCTGTGATCACCGTTGTAGGAGTCATTTTGCATGCTGCGAAGTAAGAACTTTTAGGTTTCGATCTGCAGTCCTTCGTGTTATGAGAGGGCGACTGGCATATCGAACACCACTTCTCGGACCACGGTCGTTTAGCTGGAGAATTCGAGGTGTCATGGTTTCCTTCCTTCACCTTCTCTGAACTCTCCGTTGACGTCTTTATATAAGGTTCCACTTTTTCTCCTTCCCAGTTCTTAGGTTTCTTTTTCTCTTGTTTCTCCTGACCTTTGGTTTGTGTACTTAGTTCTTTAGCTTCCCCATGGACTTCTATGAATCTTTCCGCCAGCTTATTCACAACATCCAGCTGTTCCGCCCCTTGTTCTCCTAAAAATGTCTTCAGTGGTTCTGACATTTGCTGTCGCATCTGGTCGACCACCATGAGCTCTTCCAAACTGTCATAGTCCCACTTGAACTCTGCCAAGTCCATCCATTTCTGGAGATATGATTTCAGCCTCAGACTGTAGGCGGCGAATAGCTCTCCCGGCTCCCTTCTGGACGATCGAAACTTCTTCCGATACGTTTGTGCTGTGATTTCAAAATGCTTCATCAAGCGGCTTTTAATTCCTCGTAATTATTTTCATGTCCTGGTGGTAAGCGTGTGTACACCTCGAACCCCGAACCTATTAATCCCTGGGATAATTTAAGAGCCCATCTGCTCCTATCCAGCCCCATAGCGACTGACATTGCTTCAAAGCGAGAAGCGTACTGGTCAAAGCGTTCCTTAGACTGATCATAGACAGTTAAGGGAAACTTCATGGCATGGTACCCATGTCCAATCATATGGGTTGCACCAGGTGAAGAAGAACTTCCTTCCACTCCATCTATTTCTCCCTTAGTTTGTGTCTTGAGTTCTAACTCTTTCATGTTGTATTCATGTTCTCTGATCTTTGTGGCTTCTTCTGCTTCTAACTGGGCCTTTCGATCTTCCCTCTCCGCTTCCAACTGGGCCTTTCGATCTTCCCCTCCGCTTCCAACTGGGCCTTTCGATCTTCCCTCTCCGCCTGGCGAAATTCACGCTCCCTTTCCTGTATGTAATCAGTTAGCTCCGAACCAGATAACACAATTTCCTCTCCGTTTGCCCTCAGTTCGGCGGTAGTTATTTTGGGAGTGGCCATAGTTAAAGCAGGTAAGTCAGCAAGTTGAGTAAAGACACCTCAAAGCAGTAAAGAAGTACTCACTATAACCAGATAATCTATTATAACCTATATCAATTTCTCTATGTCTATCTAATATTATTAATCTACGACACCACACAGTACATCACAACCACTCTCTCATCCACAAGAGGAGATATAGGATAAAGACTTATGTAGACGTGTGACCGTGTGACTAGGTATGTAATGTGTCTTACCTAAATGCACTGGCACCATATATCCAATGGACGTCCTTCCATTAAAAGTCATCAATGTATACTTATATTTATATTCCAATAAGTATGTCCCAACATGCAGGTACTCCGCTATGCCTGTGCCAATATGCAGGTACCCCTCTATGCATACGCCCTGTTATGCCTGTCCTTTAATGTAGGTATTTTTTTTATACCCCGCTCGCTCCAACATTTAATGTAGCTTGTCGTCCCTGGAGGAAAGTGGACTCGACAAGCACACTTTTAATATCCTTCTACTATTGAGAGTATTGAATGACTTTTGTCTACACTCCTCCCTTCCGTCTTTCATACACTATATCTCTCTCTTTCTCTCTCTCTCTCTCTCTCTCTCTCTCTCTCTCTCTCTCTCTCTCTCTCTCTCTCTCTCTGTCTCTCTCTCTCCTTCATAACATACCCTGACAAGAGTTTCCTCCAACAATTAATAACCTGTTTATTGTTGAAAACTATGTCAGTTGTATGTATTGAATGTGTATATGTAGTTGTTAGTGTCTGCTAATGTGAGTGCAAGATAGGACTTTTGAACGTTAGTCTCCGTGTCTCCTCTAGCATAGTCATACGGCCAAAACATAGGACATCACACATAGAATTGGAACGTTCTCACCCTGGATGCTCCTCTTCTGCTTGAGTCTGGACTTAATCCAATTCTTGAAAAACAATTGTCAATGTCTTATCATCAGAAACATAATCCAATAAAGGTAAGTCACTGAAGTTCAGATATGTCCTGTTTTGGAAGGTAGTATAGTCCACCACTGAATACACATCACCACTGTCTATAAATGTCTATTTCTATGGTAAATGTTCTCGTGTTCTTCAATGTTTCTTTTAGGTGATTACCTAATTGCATTATATTTTAGCCTATTTGCTCTGCTTGAATAAAGTTCTTTCACTGAGGTTCCCCAAAACCTGTTTCGTGCCATTCGTTATGTCAACCCACTCTTATTGACTGTTTAGGTGGAATTTGCTATAGTGACATACTTTCACTGCACCTGTGACTTTAGGATCTTTACTCCTTACTCTTTTCTGAACAGGTCAGGATTATATATGAAACCTGTGGGATTATACAATCAGGTGATATGAGTCTGTTACAAACTACTTCTTATGTGAGTGTCCCTCTCCGGCCATACTGAGAAGCCTCCGAAGAACACTCAGACATAAGACAGATGAGTGCACTACAGTCTAAACTATTCACTAATAGAAAGCACTGCTAAGCACAAACATCTATATCCCTATGCTACTATTCCTCTAAGGTTACAATACCTTATATAATTAATTTATGATACTCCAAGCATTGAAATCCATTAGCACACAAACACTTCTATCCCATTTCCCGGGATGATTTCTTTGCTATTTTCAGGAGACATAAATCCAGTTTGCCGTCCCTTTAGGTAGCACACACTAAACCAGAAACCCCAGTTTCTACTATTTGTATTGGGCTTTCCGTTCTTCGTTAGTGTTTGATGTCCATACATCAACAGTCGCATTTTCCGTTTCCGTAACATCAAAAGTTCAGTGAAATCACGTATACGTCAATTGCTCGCGCTACTCTGTTCCTCCGCTGTTTCCGTCGTTCATCGCTCGTCGCACTTCAAAGAGATTACGCCGTCTTCGGGTTCCCCGTTCCGATGTATTCGTGTCTCCGTCTTGTCGGCCGATAAGATCGGCAGTCACTGACCTCCGCGAACACCTGTCTCTGATATTCAGTCAATAACCTTCCATTTATCCTTCTCTCAGATTGAACGACTCGATTGTTAACCCTTCTCCTATATTGCCTTTTCAGTGTGCATCCAACTAGATAGAAAATGCAGACAAGAAAATCCGGCTGCTGTTGAGGCTGAAGTACAAGCGTTGATTTTCGAGAATTCGCTAGACGGTGACGCGGTCATCTACACAGATGGGTCGGTCGTCCGACATGTGAGAAGCTCATGGGCCTTTACAGCTCGGGCCGGAGGGAGAATTGTGAAGGAGGACTCTGATGCTTTCACTGAAACCACAAGTAGCCTGACCATGGAAGTCATGGCAGTAAGTAAAGCAATAACATGGCTCGAGACACAGACATTCACTAGGGCTTGTTTCCTTAGCGACTCAATGAACATGATCAAGAGGATAGAGGAGGGGTCGATCCGAAGAGAATGGCTGCTGCCTCTGAAGCGGTCTCGGCTGGCAAAGATTAGTTTCATCTTCGTGCCAGGTCATGCGGGAGTACAAGGAAATGAGCGGGCTGACAAGCTCGCAGGTGAGGCTACTGTGGAGGGCGGACGCGCCATGGACCAGGCTGACATTCTGAATGCTCTACGAGAAGTGAGACTTTTGCGAGAACCAAGTGATGACTGTGAATCTACAACAATGGCCAGACTGCAGGAGCAGCAAATTAAAAGAGGGGTGGCCAAACAAGAACACTACGCAGGAAGCCAAAGAAGATTGATAAACCAACACAGAACTGGCGTCGTTAGCCGCTACACGCTGCGGGATTTGCTGAGGAGGGGATCCGAGCACTTATGGACTGAATGGTTCGATGTGCAACGAGGATGATCTGTCGACTAACTAACTAACTAACTAACTCCTATATTGCCATTATTGTTACATTTAATTTTATCTGGGAATCACTAAACTATCATCATTCTGTGACAGCATTGGTTTCCCGTTGAGTTTCTTGTACGTCTTTTCTTTTTCTTCCATGCGCTTTCTGTTATCCTCGCACTTGAGTTCGTATTGCTTCGTTATCTCAGGGAACAATATTCCTGGCCTCCGGACGTTCTTTTTGCCTACGTCAGGGTGCTCATCACGGTTTTCTTCGGGTGTCTGGTGGGATATTGGCTTCCATTTGAATGTTTCGGGCGTCGTGGTTAGGCTGCTGGCTTTCGCTTGTGGTTCAGGCTCGGTCTCTTGGTTTTCATCCTGCAATTTCTCTGTAATTTATTGTTCGGCTTCTATTGTTTTGTTTCGGAGTATTTCCATTTCAGCTTTCTGTAGTTCTCGCTCTGATTTAATGGTTTGTAGGATCTCTTCATTCTCCTTCTTAATCAGTGCAATATGTTCTACTTCTTGCTTGATGTTTTGCTGAATCTCCTTCATTTCCGCCAGTAGTTTTTCGTTGTGGTTATTCGGGGTCGGCGCCAGCAGTGCCTTGACTTGTCTCTTCAACTCGTCTATCTGTTTTTGAAGTTGATCTCTTTCGGCTTGTGCTATACCCGTGACTGTCTCGCCCCTTCGCATTGCTTCCTTGACTGATGTCTTCGTGGTAGTTGCGATCTTTAAGGCGTCTCTGTGTCGTTTCAGGTACGGACAGCCCAAGTATCTTGCTCCATGCTTGCCCAGGCAGTTGGCGCACTTTCTTTTGTTGTTAGGGGCTCTGAAGTCCGTGTCCAGCTTGGCCAGCGGACACTCCTTGAAGGCGTGGTGATCGGCCCAGTACTGGCAGATTTCCGTCTTGCTGCGATATGCTGCTCTGCTGAGGCCGGCCCTCTGACATCTGGAACATTGGTTGACTCTAGGGATGAATCTCTCTGGCTGCTGCATCCTGTTGTTGAATGATACTGTGGTCGGCATCTCGCTGCCCTCCGATATCACCACCGCTAAGGTTGTAGGTATCTTGGAGTAGGTGAGGAGCCGCTCCGCCTTCAAGGATCGGATGTGAAGATTCTCTTCTCGTAGCTGCTTCAGGATTTCTTCATCTGTCAGCTCCACTTGGATCCGCTTGACAACCCATCGGACTGTTTTTGAGTCGGTGTTCCCGGTGCTGGTTTCTTTCTCCTTCTTCTCTGTTTTCTTGATTCTTGTCTGAGTTGGGCTGTCGATCTTCTCCCTCGTGGTAGCTTCAGTAATAGCTGTAGTATCAGGCTCTTTGATGCGGCTAGCAGGTAGGCTCTCTACGTTGTTCTTGTTGTCGGCTCCCACGCTGCCCATCTTGGTAACCGCGTGTTTCTTGTTGTTGGACTTTCAACGTGACATTTTACCACGTATAAGGCTTCTTGACAAAATAATGCGACTTGACTTTTATTGAGTGTTAAGAAACATTTGCATTTGTATAGTTAGTATTTTAACAGGCGTGCTGTGTGTATGGTATTCGTGTAGATCTGTTTAACCGAGCGTTTGTGTGTGTCGAATTGGTGTACAAATGCGTTTCAACATCAAATTACAAAGTATATGTACATAATATGCCTAAGGTATTAGCAATAAATTAAGACAAGAAGGAATGGCTGACCAGGATCATGGACTTTCCCATACTCTGCCAATCATCCCATTCTTACGTGATTGATGGTAAAATGGTGGTGATGATGGTGGTGATTTCGATGATGGGGCCAACAACGACTATAATGCGGTGATGATTTCTTCCCTCATTCGTCCTAAACCCATTCTTGCCTTTTCATACACCATGCGCCCTCTTTCATACCCATGGTGTATTTATAAGTTGAAATGTTGATGTCGCCGCTGAACGTAGCCACGCCCAGTGACTACCAAAAAAAAAACACACACAAATGCTGCGTTTGACCACCGCGTCCTCACAGGACATGCAGTCAACTCTTTCAAAGCATGCATGTATATACACTGACATATGTATATCCGTGAACATACCGATGAGAACAGTTTTTTTTTTTTTCAATTTGACTTGTTAGCGCTCGACGCCCACGATGAAAGCACGAAGACGGTATGCTTCTTACCGATTCCGATTTGTCGGGAAAAAAAAGAAACTTTCCACCTCGTTCAACCCGTCTCAATGACGTTGGTTATAGTTGTGGTGGTTCATAGTGCGGTATAGGTCTTCTGGTCTTTTGTGCGTTGGACAGCTTCTATTACTGCATGTCCGGCCGAGTTCCTCTTTTTTGCCATCCTTTTTGCTTCTGTCGTTGTTGCTGGTGTGTCTGCTGTCATTATCGGTTTGCCCATCCCTCTCGTTTGGTGTTTTCTTGTCCGGGGCTGACTCTGGGGTGGGGAGGGGCTGTCTTTTATCATCTGTTTTCTTGGGCTTGCCCTGGGGGCGGGGGGGGGGGCCGCCTGTTATCGTCTGGGCTTGTTTTCTTGGATCTTGGTTCAGCGGTTTTTTGTCAAGCGTAGGGGTCGGATTGTATAGTCTCTCTTGTCCATCGTTGGGGAGGTTTCCTACCGTCTCCTCTTGTCCCGCGCTGGAGGGGTTTCCTGTACGTCCCTCTTATCCATCGTCAGGGAGGTTTCCCATCGTCTTCTCCATCGTTGGGGCAATTTCCACCCTTCTCCTTGTCTCCCGCGTCGGGGAGGGTCGTTTCGTCTCTCTATTGTCCACCATTTGAGAGTTTTAACGCACCCCTATATATTTCCTATTGCCTGGTTTTCGTGTGGTCGAGTTTTTCCTCACTGTATTTTTATTTTGCTGTTGGCTTTATTTTATGTTGGTTATATTTCTTTCCCTGTTCTTGCGATGAATTGTTTTGTAAGCTTTTGTACTTCTTTGTCGCCTTCCACCTGTAGGCATTCCTTCATCGTCATCGTCTTGTTTCTTGCTTGGAAGTATTCTACTAGGTCCCTGCGTTCCTGGACATAGGCTGTGCATGATAGTAGGTAGTGTTCTATAGTGTTTTCCTCCAGGCAATCAATGCAAAGTGGTCGGGTGATTTTATCTTTCCATTTCCCGATTCTCAATCTCCTTAGTTTCTTGTACGTTGGTATTTTTGTGTTGTCTTTCACTTGACTTTTCATACTTGGCTCTCTGAGCATGTGGTAAGCGTGTCGTCCTTTATTGCTGTCTCTCCATTGTTGTTTCCATTTGTCGATTACTTGTTGTTTGATAATGCTTTTTTCCTCCAGAATGCCGAGTCCTGTGTTTACTATCATGCTTCTTAAATGTGAATATCTAACTTAAAATTTAGATGCAGTAAGATTCGCTAAGTGTTTGTGCAATGGCTGCACAGAGTTTATTATTCAACAAATTAAGTCTGTCGCAAACATCAGATGCCCATATATGCTTTGCTACAGGTTAAACAAAACTTATGAGCGGTCTATCTATATATTAAATGTTCTTTCTCAGTAGGGACAAAGAAACATTTCTGATGCTCTGTTGCGAGTTATTTCTCTTGGGGAAACATAATAGAATGCAATGCTATATGCATTAGATTCTCTCCCTTTAGTTTTCCGACTATTTTCTCTCTCTTTCCTTTTTCGTAAACAAAATGGTGTATTTAGTGTGAATAGTGTATGTTCAAGATGTTGCCGTTTATTTGTAAATTTTCATTGTGTGCTACGGAGCATTGTCACATGTCAGTTACTGGATGACGTGTGAAATTTAATTTCTTACAAACTCGTGAAAAAGGCTGGTAGCGGTACTATTTACTTACATACAAGATTTTCACGTTCGCCGGAATAACATATGATGATACTATATGTTACATTTTAAACCATTCGTAATATTCACACTAATATACCCTACGGTGTTGGGTCTGAAAAATAGTCTTTAGACTCATTATATTGCTCCTCTCCTCGGAAACCTTTAGTAAATTCTTTTTTTTTTTTTTCAACGTTTATTTCATACAAAGCAATGTATATTTACAAGGTGTAATGTGTGTTTCTTTGTTTGTGTATATTACAGAACGTTGCCGTATGTTAGTGTTATGTGTCACATCATTTAATAAAACAAATACATGCATATACAGTTATGATAATATGACAATTATGGCATAGTGCATGTAAACACACATTCCTCGTTTCATTCCCATGTCGACAAGTGAATGCATGTTACACCTGTCCATCTCTCTCTCTCTCTCTCTCTCTCTCTCTCTCTCTCTCTCTCTCTCTCTCTCTCTCTCTCTCTCTCTCTCTCTCACACACACACACACACACACACACACACACACACACACAGACGCACACATACACACATTCTGTCTTGATCTATCTCTTGCTTTCTGTAGATAATAGTACAAGGATTTCCGTGATCTTGCGCAATAACCTTTACATTTTCATTATATTTAAATTGTGGCTTCCAAACAAGGAACATAGGTGTAATTCCCCCCCCCCCCCCCGTTTATTATGTACAAAAACAGTGTCTTTTAAGATTGCGAATACGGCGTATACATTCATGCACATGTGACATTATATTCTTGGCATGGTGTAGTAATCATTTGCTCCCATGCATACCAAACCATTTAATTGAAACTTTCACATTGCAGGAACCTCATACAAGCCTAGTTTCACGAAAGCAGGTTCCATAGTATTGCTGAATCACAGCATTCCACTTAATCACAAGAGCTAAGGATTTGTTTGTGGCGGGCTGGGCTGAGACCGGGAAAGCGGTCAACAAAGAGGGAGAGAGAGAGCTGGGAGAGAGAGAGGGGGAGAGAGAGAGAGAGAGAGAGAGAGAGAGAGAGAGAGAGAGAGAGAGAGAGAGAGAGAGAGAGAGCGTAAACAGATTGGAATATATTTAGTTCACTACACAAGATGGCAAATGTCCACCACTACAAAGAGTTTACCTGAGCTCTTCTTGCGCAGGTCAAACCTCGGTCGACAAGACCACTGACTCACATAGGGTATCTTCCCATCGTTCTGTCAAGGTTGGGTCAATATACCCAGTAATAAAGAATGGACATTTATTCAGTTATTTGGCCCTTTGTTCCCCAATGATTGGGCTTATTAGTACACATTCGGAGTATAAAAATATCTGTGAGAGTGTGTGTTTGAACATGTATGTTATGTAGTGTGAACTTGATGGGAGTGGCGCTTGCTTAATCTGTGAATAGCTGGGAGATTTTCTGTTGAAAAATCTGTGATGGTATGTGTGGGTGTATTGTGTGGTGATTGTGGGTGGCCTAGTTTCGACTCGACCATATTATGTTTCTATACTCCGCTAGTGCTACGAGAAGTTTAGTGTGCTTGTCTTTTGTGTTTGTAGGTATTGTATTTAGGAATATCGCTTTGTATGCGTCAGTTTTCTTGTTTTTGTGTGTTTCTGTTAACTGTTGTAGTGCAGTCTTAGTGGCTGTGATTGTTGGACATTCATAGAAGAGATGGTCCTCTGTTTCCTGAATATTGTGTCTACATATTTGCATGGGGCTATTTACTTGGATGTCTGTGCTGCTCTCTCTGTTGTCGGGGTCATATTATAAATTAGCCTGTATGCTACTTCTTTGGATTTCGATGTGATATGTTGTGTAAGGTAGTGAAGGTGCAGCTATAGTCTTTCATATAATATTTGTATCCTGTTTTGATTCTCAGATGTAGTGGTGGGGCTTGTTGTTTCACTAAATATTTGTATATCTGCTTGGTTGTCTGTTGTATTAAATGTTCATTGCCTTGAATTGCTTGCATACATGTTCTGTAGAAGTTCGGTAGTCTGCCGTAATAGTGCGGTGTTGTTTTGTCTATTTCCTTAAGTCTATGTAATCTAATTGCAATATAGTATAATGCTAGCGAGTGTTGATCTGGATGATTGATGATGCGTCCTATGTGGGTGATTCTTAATGCTTGTATTTTTGTGTTTAGGTCTTGTAAAGCTACACCTCCTCGTTTCTTATCTTGTATTAATGTCTTGTGTTTTATACTGTGGATTGTGTTGCTGAAGATGAATTGACTGATGCGTTTATTTATATCTGTAATTGTTTGTTTTGGGGGGTCTAACACTGTGGCTAAATATATTATTTTAGGAACGATAAAGGTGTTTACAATTGTGCTTCGTACAAAAATTGTTGATGTCTTGTATTTGAACCTATGTAGTATGACTATAATGTGTTTTGTCAGTGTTTGCCATGTTTCTGTATGTGTTTTTCTGGGATTGGATGGAAATGTGATCCCATAAATCTTCATGTTATCTGTGACTTTTAGATCAGGGGAAATCTGCTTTATTCTTCCACTTCCCCAGACAAATTATTTTAGACTTCTGTATGTTTTTTTCCCCACTTCCTTCCCTAATCTATCTGAAGGTATGAAGTATGCTCGTTATGGAAGTGTTGGTTGTAGGGAAGAAAGCGGTGTCATCTGCATAAGCAATTAATTTCCACTCCCCAGACCCTTGTATAAATGTACCTTTAATGTTAGTGTCCCGTCTAATTGCTTCTAAGAGTAGTTCTAGTGTTGGTACATATAGTACTGGTGATAGTGGACACCCTTGTCTGACAGATCTATTGATTCTGAAACTGCCAGTGAGTGAATGATTCACCAGTACCTTACTTTCAGGACTTTTATACAATATTTCTATCCACTGTCTGTAGTATTGTCCTATGTTACAGTGTCCTAGTGTTTTGTATAAGTATGAGTGTGAAATTGTGTCAAAGGCCTTCTCCTGGTCTAAAGATGAAATGGAGGATTGACAGTCTCTCTGGTGGGTGCATGTAATGAAATCTCTAATGAAATGTGTATGTTGGTGTATGTTTCTGTGTTGAATACTGCACTGTTGGTCTGGGTGGATGAGTGATGGCATGACGTTTTTTAAATTTTGTTTGCAAGTGATTTTGCTAGGACTTTGTAGTCTGTATTTAATAATGAGATGGGTCTATAGTTTTTTCAGCTGTGTTTTGTCTGTGTTGTCTTTAGGTATGAGTGGTATATATGACATGTTGCAAGTGTTTGGGAGTTCTTGTTTGTGAACAGCTTCTTGGTAGACTTTTAGAAGGAAATTGCCTAGGATAGGAAAGAAGTGGTGGTAGAATTCTACTTTGAGTCCATCTGGTCCTGGTGTTTTGTCTTTGTGCATTTGATTGAGTGCATGTGTTATGTCTGCTGATGTAAGCTCTGTGTCTAGCGTGTCCTTATCTGTGACTGACAGTTTCTTTGTGTATTGTAAGAACCTATTTTATATTTGTGTGTTGGCGGGTTCTGCTGTATATAGGTCAGTCTAGTACTGTTGGAATGTTTCTAGTATATGTACTGCCTCTGTTTGTATGTTTCCTTGCATGTCTGTTATTGCTCCTATTTGTCTGTTGCGTTGAATGTTTTGTTCTAATGCAAGGTGTTGTTTATTGGGACTTTCTTCTGATATGTTAGTACGTTTAGTTCGAAGGAGTGCACCGCGGAATGTGTGTTGCTGGTGTTGTTCTAATTGTGATTCTAGTGTAGGTGTAGTGCATTCCTGTCAGTCTTTTTTGTGAGTTGTATTGCTTTCTGTATGATATGTTCTTGTTGTAGTCTGTCTTTGTGTATGATGGATGCTAACTGTTGTGTTCTATACCGTATTGAATTCTTTAGTAAATCCCAAATTTGTGTTATGTTGTCGGTGGGTGTACTATTAGTGTATGTTAGAATAAGTTGTGTCATGTGTTCTACATAACCTGTGGTTTGGAGTAATGTGTTATTGAATTTCCAATGTGGTGTTCTTTCTGAGAGAACAAATTGAAATAACCTGCAAGGCTAACATTTTGCCATCTGTATGTTTGTATAAGAAAGGGTGTCTAATTCTTGGTAAAATTTGGTTGATGATTGTAATTATGCGGTGCATGTATGTTCACTATGGTGTATGCATGTATAGTGGTTTCAACCTGTATTACGGAGATTCGTCCCAGGTTAACCTTGGTGGTGTTAATTATGTCCCACCTGTCTGATGTCTGCAGAATAGCTGTTCCTGACCCCATTTTGTTAGTTAGTTAGTCAGTTAGTCGACAGATCATCCTCATTGCACATCGAACCATTCAGTCCATAAGTGCTCGGATCCCCTCCTCAGCAAATCCCGCAGCGTGTAGCGGCTAACGACGCCAGTTCTGTGTTGGTTTATCAATCTTCTTTGGCTTCCTGCGTAGTGTTCTTGTTTGGCCACCCCTCTTTTAATTTGCTGCTCTCGCAGTCTGGCCATTGTTGTAGATTCACAGTCATCACTTGGTTCTCGCAAAAGTCTTACTTCTCGTAGAGCATTCAGAATGTCGGCCTGGTCCATGGCGCGTCCGCCCTCCACAGTAGCCTCACCTGCGAGCTTGTCAGCCCGCTCATTTCCTTGTACTCCCGCATGCCCTGGCACGAAGATGAAACTAATCTTTGCCAGTCGAGACCGCTCCAGAGGCAGCAACCATTCTCTTCGGATCGACCCCTCCTCTATCCTCTTGATCATGTTCATTGAGTCGCTAAGGAAACAAGCCCTAGTGAATGTCTGTGTCTCGAGCCATGTTATTGCTTTACTTACTGCCATGACTTCCATGGTCAGGCTACTTGTGGTTTCAGTAAAAGCACCAGAGTCCTCCTTCACAATTCTCCCTCCGGCCCGAGCTGTAAAGGCCCATGAGCTTCTCACATGTCGGACGACCGACCCATCTGTGTAGATGACCGCGTCACCGTCCTAGCGAATTCTCGAAAATCAACGCTTGTACTTCAGCCTCAACAGCAGCCGGATTTTCTTGTCTGCATTTTCTGTCAAGTTGGATGCAAACTGATGACCCAATTTTGTGTGTGCCTAAACTAAAGCATGAATGTTTGAAGCCTAGCTGTGTAGTGATATGTTTTGCGAATGTTTTTGAACATATGTTTGTTTCTTATAGTAGTATAAAGTCTGGTTTGTGTTTGTTTATTAGTGTCTTATTGTGTTGTAATTTTGTACGTATGCCACAAATGTTTTAAGTAATAATAACTAAATCACTAGTCATTATATTTTAAGTATCAACAAATGAATGAGATATTATAAGTGTATCGAATCACATGCAAAGTTGTTATCCGTGATGGGTACATTTAGACGAGCAAGTCTGTAGTATCAAAAGTGTGTGTGTGAGATGATCATTTTGATCCTCGTTCTTATCACTTGTGTCAATGTCTACGAAGAGAGTGTCTGGTATGCTGTATGTGTCGTCTTGTACTTGTGTCTCCTCTTGTTGTTCTTGTTCAGCTTTCTTTGTCTTGCCTATAGTAGCTTTGACTTTTTCTTTCTTTGGCAGTGATATGTCGTCTGTTTCTGTGTCATAGCTGTGTTTTGACTGCAGTAGTCTTCTGTTGGCCCATTTTCTCTTCGTTGGTTTGTTGACGATTTGAAAACCGTCAGAGTCTTCATTCCTTGGATTGATTTCTTGTGTGTTATTTTCTTGTGTGTTCCTGTCTTCTTGTGTGTTTATTTGACTACTGAAAGTTTGTTTCAGTTCAATCTCTCCCTGTGGAAAAATTTATCTTTCGAGTGGTGGGAAATTTTCTTGGCTTTGTACACTGACTGCTGCTACTATTTGTGTCATCGATTGTAGTCGACTAGGGCATTTATTTGCCCAGTGGTTGTTTGGCCACACGCTGGACAATTGGTCTTTCTCCCAGGCATTGTGATCAACACTCTGTGATTATTGTTCGTAATACCAGGAGTGTAGATCCGTATATAATGGGGGACTTCCTTTGTTGGGTTGCAGAGCGCTCCCCACTTGCCAGCCCCATTTTTTATCCTAAAGACCTCAGCCTTGTCGTCTCCTGTAATACTGTGTACCAGTTTTTTTTTTAAATCCTTGAGGAGCAATTGTGACAGGTAGCCAGTGGATGGTCAGCCTGTCTCTTTCTTTGTCTAGGTCTTGTAGTGATATGTCTATTCCTAGGTTAGTTAGCTAGTTAGTCGCAGTTCCAACTTCACAGCAACGGGTCGTCTCCATCTGTCGTCTCCATCCATTTAATATTTACCAAAATCCGCAAACTGTCTGTCAAACGAAGATAAACTTGTACAGCCAAGCTCTCGCACAAACTATTTAAAGACCATTACAGCACATAGAGGATTTCCTTATCAAAAGGAAATAACAACGCTCTCTTCTAAATGTTTTCATCATATGCCAATGTTGCATAACATAGACAAACTGATATTAAATTATACAGAAGATTAAAATCCCGAAGATGAGCTCATTTCTGAAATATGCAAAATGCTAGTCATTGTTAGGAAATTAACTTTAGAATACAGAATCATTATCATTACATTCATCATCATCATCAGTGCCGTGCCGGCTGCGTAAGCTTTTGCAAAAACGGGGGGGCATTGTCACATGTCAGTTATTGGATGACGTGGGAAATTTAATTTCTTACAAACTCGTGAAAAAGGCTGGTAGCGGTACTATTTACTTACATACAAGATATTCACGTTCGCCGGAATAACATATGATGATACTATATGTTACATTTTAAACCATTCGTAACATTCACACTAATATACCCTACGGTGTAGGGTCTGAAAAATAGTCTTTAGACTCATTATATTGCTCCTCTCCTCGGAAACCTTTAGTAAATTCTTTTTTTTCCAACGTTTATTTCATACAAAGCAATGTATATTTACAAGGTGTAATGTGTGTTTCTTTGTTTGTGTATATTACAGAACGTTGCCGTTTGTTAGTGTTACGTGTCACATGCGTTAATAAAACAAATACATGCATATACAGTTATGATAATATGACATTTATGGCATAGTGCATGAAAACACACACTCCTCGTTTCATTCCCATCTCGACAAGTGGAATGCATGCTACACCTGTCCATCTCTCTCTCTCTCTCTCTCTCTCTCTCTCTCTCTCTCTCTCTCTCTCTCTCTCTCTCTCTCTCTCACACACACACACACACACACACACACACACACACACACACATTCTGTCTTGATCTATCTCTTGCTTTCTGTAGATAATAGTACATGGATTTCCGTGATCTTGCGCAATAAACTTTACATTTTCATTCTATTTAAATTGTGGCTTCCAAACAAGGAACATAGGTGTAATTCCCCCCCCCCCCCCGGCTTATTATGTACGAAAAACAGTATCTTTTAACATTGCGAATACGGCGTATACATTCATGCACATGTGACATTATATTCTTGGCATGGTGTAGTAATCATTTGCTCCCATGCATACCAAACCATTTAATTGAAACTTTCACATTGCAGGAACCTCATGCAAGCTTAGTTTCACTGAAAGCAGGTTCCATAGTATTGCTGAATCACAGCATTCCACTTAATCACAAGTGCGAAGGATTTGTTTGTGGCGGGCTGGGCTGAGACCGGGAAAGCGGTCAACAAAGAGAGAGAGAGGGAGCTGAGAGAGAGAGAGAGAGAGAGAGAGAGAGAGAGAGAGAGAGAGAGAGAGAGAGAGAGAGAGAGAGAGAGAGAGAGAGAGAGCGTAAACAGATTGGAATATATTTAGTTCACTACACAAGATGGCAAATGTCCACCACTACAAAGAGTTTACCTGAGCTCTTCTTGCGCAGGTCAAACCTCGGTCGACAAGACCACTGACTCACATAGGGTATCTTCCCATCGTTCTGTCAAGGTTGGGTCAATATACCCAGTAATAAAGAATGGACATTTATTCAGTTATTTGGCCCTTTGTTCCCCAATAATTGGGCTTATTAGTACACATTCGGAGTATAAAAATATCTGTGAGAGTGTGTGTTTGAACATGTATGTTATGTAGTGTGAACTTGATGGGAAGAGCGCTTGCTTAATCTGTGAATAGCTGAGAGATTTTCTATTGAAAAAGCTGTGATAGTATGTGTGGGTGTATTGTGTGGTGATTGTGGGTGGCCTAGTTTCGACTCGACCATATTATGTTTCTATACTCCGCTAGTGCTACGAGAAGTTTAGTGTGCTTGTCTTTTGTGTTTGTAGGTATTGTATTTAGGAATATCGCTTTGTATGCGTCAGTTTTCTTGTTTTGTGTGTTTCTAGTTAACTGTTGTAGTGCAGTCTTAGTGGCTGTGATTGTTGGACATTCATAGAAGAGATGGTCCTCGGTTTCCTGAATATTGTGTCTACATATTTGCATGGGGCTATTTACTTGGATGTCTGTGCTGCTCTCTCTGTTGTCGGGGTCATATTATCAATTAGCCTGTATACTACTTCTTTGGATTTCGATGTGATATGTTGTGTAAGGTAGTGAAGGTGCAGCTATAGTCTTTCATATAATATTTGTATCCTGTTTTGATTCTCAGATGTAGTGGTGGGGCTTGTTGTTTCACTAAATATTTGTATATCTGCTTGGTTGTCTGTTGTATTAAATGTTCATTGCCTTGAATTGCTTGCATACATGTTCTGTAGAAGTTCGGTAGTCTGCCGTAATAGTGCGGTGTTGTTTTGTCTATTTCCTTAAGTCTATGTAATCTAATTGCAATATAGTATAATGCTAGCGAGTGTTGATCTGGATGATTGATGATGCGTCCTATGTGGGTGATTCTTAATGCTTGTATTTTTGTGTTTAGGTCTTGTAAAGCTACACCTCCTCGTTTCTTATCTTGTATTAATGTCTTGTGTTTTATACTGTGGATTGTGTTGCTGAAGATGAATTGACTGATGCGTTTATTTATATCTGTAATCGTTTGTTTTGGGGGGTCTAACACTGTGGCTAAATATATTATTTTAGGAACGATAAAGGTGTTTACAATTGTGCTTCGTACAAAAATTGTTGATGTCTTGTATTTGAACCTATGTAGTATGTCTATAATTTGTTTTGTCAGTGATTGCCATGTTTCTGTATGTGTTTTTCTGGGATTGGATGGAAATGTGATCCCATAAATCTTCATGTTATCTGTGACTTTTAGATCAGGGGAAATCTGCTTTATTCTTCCACTTCCCCAGACCCATTATTTTAGACTTCTGTATGTTTTTTTCCCCCACTTCCTTCCCTAATCTATCTGAAGGTATGAAGTATGCTCGTTATGGAAGTGTTGGTTGTAGGGAAGAAAGCGGTGTCATCTGCATAAGCAATTAATTTCCACTCCCCAGACCCTTGTATAAATGTACCTTTAATGTTAGTGTCCCTGTCTAATTGCTTCTAAGAGTAGTTCTAGTGTTAGTACATATAGGACTGGTGATAGTGGACACCCTTGTCTGACAGATCTAGTGATTCTGAAACTGCCAGTGAGTGAATGATTTACCAGTACCTTACTTTCAGGACTTTTATACAATATTTCTATCCACTGTCTGTAGTATTGTCCTATGTTACAGTGTCCTAGTGTTTTGTATAAGTATGAGTGTGAAATTGTGTCAAAGGCCTTCTCCTGGTCTAAAGATGAAATGGAGGATTGACAGTCTCTCTGGTGGGTGCATGTAATGAAATCTCTAATGAAATGTGTATGTTGGTGTATGTTTCTGTGTTGAATACTGCACTGTTGGTCTGGGTGGATGAGTGATGGCATGACGTTTTTTAAATTTTGTTTGCAAGTGATTTTGCTAGGACTTTGTAGTCTGTATTTAATAATGAGATGGGTCTATAGTTTTTTCAGCTGTGTTTTGTCTGTGTTGTCTTTAGGTATGAGTGTTATATATGACATGTTGCAAGTGTTTGGGAGTTCTTGTTTGTGAACAGCTTCTTGGTAGACTTTTAGAAGGAAATTGCCTAGGATAGGAAAGAAGTGGTGGTAGAATTCTACTTTGAGTCCATCTGGTCCTGGTGTTTTGTCTTTGTGCATTTGATTGAGTGCATGTGTTATGTCTGCTGATGTAAGCTCTGTGTCTAGCGTGTCCTTATCTGTGACTGACAGTTTCTTTGTGTATTGTAAGAACCTATTTTATATTTGTGTGTTGGCGGGTTCTGCTGTATATAGGTCAGTCTAGTACTGTTGGAATGTTTCTAGTATATGTACTGCCTCTGTTTGTATGTTTCCTTGCATGTCTGTTATTGCTCCTATTTGTCTGTTGCGTTGAATGTTTTGTTCTAATGCAAGGTGTTGTTTATTGGGACTTTCTTCTGATATGTTAGTACGTTTAGTTCGAAGGAGTGCACCGCGGAATGTGTGTTGCTGGTGTTGTTCTAATTGTGATTCTAGTGTAGGTGTAGTGCATTCCTGTCAGTCTTTTTTGTGAGTTGTATTGCTTTCTGTATGATATGTTCTTGTTGTAGTCTGTCTTTGTGTATGATGGATGCTAACTGTTGTGTTCTATACCGTATAGAATTCTTTAGTAAATCCCAAATTTGTGTTATGTTGTCGGTGGGTGTACTATTAGTGTATGTTAGAATAAGTTGTGTCATGTGTTGTACATAACCTGTGGTTTGGAGTAATGTGTTATTGAATTTCCAATGTGGTGTTCTTTCTGAGAGAACAAAATTGAAATCACCTGCAAGGCTAACATTTTGCCATCTGTATGTTTGTATAAGAAAGGTGTCTAATTCTTGGTAAAAATTTGGTTGATGATTGTAATTATGCGGTGCATGTATGTTCACTATGGTGTATGCATGTATAGTGGTTTCAACCTGTATTACGGAGATTCGTCCCAGGTTAACCTTGGTGGTTTTAGTTATGTCACACCTGTCTGATGTCTGCAGAATAGCTGTTCCTGACCCCATTTTGTTAGTTAGTTAGTTAGTTAGTCGACAGATCATCCTCATTGCACATCGAACCATTCAGTCCATAAGTGCTCGGATCCCCTCCTCAGCAAATCCCGCAGCGTGTAGCGGCTAACGACGCCAGTTCTGTGTTGGTTTATCAATCTTCTTTGGCTTCCTGCGTAGTGTTCTTGTTTGGCCACGCCTCTTTTAATTTGCTGCTCTCGCAGTCTGGCCATTGTTGTAGATTCACAGTCATCACTTGGTTCTCGCAAAAGTCTTACTTCTCGTAGAGCATTCAGAATGTCAGCCTGGTCCATGGCGCGTCCGCCCTCCACAGTAGCCTCACCTGCGAGCTTGTCAGCCCGCTCATTTCCTTGTACTCCCGCATGCCCTGGCACGAAGATGAAACTAATCTTTGCCAGCCGAGACCGCTCCAGAGGCAGCAACCATTCTCTTCGGATCGACCCCTCCTCTATCCTTTTGATCATGTTCATTGAGTCGCTAAGGAAACAAGCCCTAGTGAATGTCTGTGTCTCGAGCCATGTTATAGATTTACTTACTGCCATGACTTCCATGGTCAGGCTACTTGTGGTTTCAGTAAAAGCACCAGAGTCCTCCTTCACAATTCTCCCTCCGGCCCGAGCTGTAAAGGCCCATGAGCTTCTCACATGTCGGACGACCGACCCATCTGTGTAGATGACCGCGTCACCGTCTAGCGAATTCTCGAAAATCAACGCTTGTACTTCAGCCTCAACAGCAGCCGGATTTTCTTGTCTGCATTTTCTGTCAAGTTGGATGCAAATTGATGACCCAATTTTGTGTGTGCCTAAACTAAAGCATGAATGTTTGAAGCCTAGCTGTGTAGTGATATGTTTTGCGAATGTTTTTGAACATATGTTTGTTTCTTGTAGTAGTATAAAGTCTGGTTTGTGTTTGTTTATTAGTGTCTTATTGTGTTGTAATTTTGTACGTATACCACAAATGTTTTAAGTAATAATAACTAAATCACTAGTCATTATAATTTAAGTAACAACAAATGAATGAGATATTATAAGTGTATCGAATCACATGCAAAGTTGTTATCCGTGATGGGTACATTTAGACGAGCAAGTCTGTAGTATCAAAAGTGTGTGTGTGAGATGATCATTTTGATCCTCGTTCTTATCACTTGTGTCAATGTCTACGAAGAGAGTGTCTGGTATGCTGTATGTGTCGTCTTCGTCTTGTACTTGTGTCTCCTCTTGTTGTTCTTGTTCAGCTTTCTTTGTCTTGCCTATAGTAGCTTTGACTTTTTCTTTCTTTGGCAGTGATATGTCGTCTGTTTCTGTGTCATAGCTGTGTTTTGACTGCAGTAGTCTTCTGTTAGCCCATTTTCTCTTCGTTGGTTTGTTGACGATTTGAAAACCGTCAGAGTCTTCATTCCTTGGATTGATTTCTTGTGTGTTATTTTCTTGTGTGTTCCTGTCTTCTTGTGTGTTTATTTGACTACTGAAAGTTTGTTTCAGTTCAATCTCTCCCTGTGGAGAAATTTATCTTTCGAGTGGTGGGAAATTTTCTTGGCTTTGTACACTGACTGCTGCTACTATTTGTGTCATCGATTGTAGTCGACTAGGGCATTTATTTGCCCAGTGGTTGTTTGGCCACACGCTGGACAATTGGTCTTTCTCCCAGGCATTGTGATCAACACTCTGTGATTATTGTTCGTAATACCAGGAGTGTAGATCCGTATATAATGGGGGACTTCCTTTGTTGGGTTGCAGAGCGCTCCCCACTTGCCAGCCCCATTTTTTATCCTAAAGACCTCAGCCTTGTCGTCTCCTGTAATACTGTGTACCAGTTTTTTTTTAAATCCTTGAGGAGCAATTGTGACAGGTAGCCAGTGGATGGTCAGCCTGTCTCTTTCTTTGTCTAGGTCTTGTAGTGATATGTCTATTCCTAGGTTAGTTAGCTAGTTAGTCGCAGTTCCAACTTCACAGCAACGGGTCATCTCCATCTGTCGTCTCCATCCATTTAATATTTACCAAATCCGCAAACTGTCTGTCAAACGAAGATAACTTGTACAGCCAAGCTCTCGCACAAACTATTTAAAGACCATTACAGCACATAGAGGATTTCCTTACCAAAAGGAAATAACAACACTCTCTTCTAAATGTTTTCATCATATGCCAATGTTGCATAACATAGACAAACTGATATTAAATTATACAGAAGATTAAAATCCCGAAGATGAGCTCATTTCTGAAATATGCAAAATGCTGTCCATTGTTAGGAAATTAACTTTAAGAATACAGAATCATTATCATTACATTCATCATCATCATCAAGTGCCGTGCCGGCTGGCGTAAGCGTTCATGGCTCTCCACAGATCTCGGTCTTTGGTTTTCTGGATCAACTCTGCTGCTGATATTCCTCCATGCCACCGTCTCAATCCATCCAGCATCATTTCTCTTGGTCTGCCTCTGCCTCTCTTCCCCTCGATCTTTCCAGTTGTCACCATGTTCTCCAATGCCTCTCTTCTCATTACATGACCAAAGAAAGCTGTTTGTCTCTTTCTTATTGTTGTATATAGAGTTCTAGTTTCATTAGCCTGTTTCAGGCAGTCGTCGTTAGTTACTCTGGCAGTCCAAGGAATTCGCAACATTCGTCTCAGGAACCACATCTCTGTTGCTTCTAATTTCTTCTTAATTTGTTCATTTACATTCCAAGATTCACTGCCATACAGCAAAACTGGTTCTACATAACATAGCATTTCAGCACTCTCTTTCTTACATTCAGTGATAGTGACTTATTGCATAAGATACTCTTCATTTTCTGAAATGCGGCTTTTGCCTGCCCTATTCTGCCCCTAATCTCTGTTGTACATCTTCCATCTGATGTTATAAATGCCCCTAGGTATCTAAAATTATCCACTTGGTTAAGGATTTTTCCTTATATTTCTATGTCACATTTTGGTGTCCCCATTTTCTTTGATATCACCATTGTTACTGTTTTCTTGATATTCAAGGTGAGTCCTTTCCTTGCACTCTCTGTTACTACAACGTCTAATAATTGTTGTAGGTCTGTTGAATTATCCGCCACCAATACTGTGTTATCTGCATAGCGTATATTTTTTTATATTATAACCTCCAACTAGTATTCCTGGCATCTCTTTGATCTCTCTCATTACTACTTCGCTATACAGGGAGAAAAGATCTGGTTACAAGACACACCCCTGTCGTACTCCTAGTTTTATCTGTTCGTAACTACCCTCTTTATTTCCCATTTTAATTGCTGCTACTTGGTTCCAGTAAAAAATGTTTACATTACAAAATTTTACATCATTACATTGATTGATTGATTGATTGATCTAGGAACCGACATCACAGCATTCGGGTCATTCCCATAAGCGCTCCGTCCCCATCCTCAGCAGCCAGCGAAGAGTTCCAACACTAATAGTTCCAGTAGCAATCTGATTACATTATCATTTCATAATGTTTTGAGGAGGAAAAACTTAAGAGATCCGAAATGAAGTCACAAAACCGACGTCCTTTTTGTGTCCGTTCACTCTCACGCGCGAGATAGATAGATAATTAGGGGAGGGGAGGGAAGGGGAGGGGAAAGTTGTATCCGTAAAATAAATGGGCATAATATTTAACTGTTAAGAAGGGACATGACTCTTCGGAGTTTGTTTAGGATGATTTGATTGAAAATTTTGTTGTTGAATAACTCATACTGGAATCTGACACTTAAATGCTATCATGATGGTTCTAATATGAAGATTATAAGTGGGTGACATATTTTGTTTCTTTATTACGTATATTTTAGATTAGGTATAATGCAATGTAAGAACAGTATAAAAGACCTGCACGACCTTGAGGGATATTTACCACCTGATGGAATAATTTGTTACTCTGGTTTCTCTTCACAACGAATAAATCTTTCGCCTTTCTGATTCGTTTGAGGGGTTGAACCCGTTACCTAGCCATCAGCACACATAAAGTTTAATACTTATTATCCATTCGGCCATGCTGACCTTCTCTCGGCCTTTTGGCTAAGATCAAGTGTATTTGCTGGCCCCCCCATACAGTAGTGCGCTTGGTCTGGTCGGAGGCCGGGATGATCATTCTCGGTCCCTTGGCTAAGATCAGACGCATTTGCTGCCCCTTCCAGTAGTGCGCCTGGTCTGGTCGGGGGCCGGGTGATCCAAAAAGAAAAAAAAAAACCTCACATAAGCATCACTTTAAATGTGGGCCCGGTGGACCACTGTGGGCAACAGCTCACAGTGGGACTAAGGGTCCACGCCAAAAACAGGGGAGGCGGGGAACCAGCTAGTCTGGGATGACCGCCAAACCCAATTAAAAAAATAAAAAATAAAAAAAAAAAAAAAAAAAAAAATTTCTGATTCGTTTCGATTTCCTTGCAGTCAATACTTACCCCATTATCCTTAGTATCATTGATTTTATAGGTATTATTGATATCATCAGTATTATTTTACAACTTCATCTCCCCTGCACCCACTGTTGCTTATGGTTTTGTTACTCTTGCTGCTACCCCAACTGGTTGGTTCAAACATTTGTCCTGCCTGTACCATCATTACCCTTTTCTTTGCATTCAGTATTTACCTTATTATCCTTAGTATCATTAATGTTATAAGTATCAGTGATATCATCATTATTATTTTACAACTTCATCCCCCCTAGCATGAGGCTTGGGTGGGGTGAAACCAGTTGAGGAGAGAGTAGCGAGTGAGAAAAATATGTAAAGACTTCCCCTTTTCCTTGTATTCAGTATTTACCTTATTATCCTTATTATCATCTTTATTAATTTACAACTTCATCTCCCCTAGTGCCCCCTTTGCGTATGGTTTTGTTGCCTTTGCTACCACCCCCACTGGTCGGTTCAAACATTTATCCTGCCTGTACCATCATTAAGAGTGGGCATGAGGCATTGGTGGAGTGGAACCGATTGATGAGAGTGTGGCAAAGTAAACAAAAATGTAAAGATTTCCCTTTCTCCTGGTCACCCCCTTTGAATCATGTGAGTGAGTGTTGAATGAATGAATACAAAATCACATATGGTTACCAAACCAATGATATGGTAAAGATTTTTGTAAAAACAAATGCTTGGGGAAATGAGGAAAAAAAAAAAACAACTCCTTTTACTCCAACTATTATTAAAAACTGCAGTTTTACAGTTGTAGGTACCTGCTATGCTATGTTAACACCATTCCAAAGAAAATCATCTTAGCAAATGGAATCACAATTTGTAAAAAGTTTATCATTTTCATAACTATTATTACCATTGCTGGTTTTTATATTGGCTGTTATTACCCTCAGTATGTCTCCTCCTGTCATTATTATTATTATCATCATTAGTAATAAACCAAAACCCCTTTCCAATGCGCCCCCCTCCCCTTGCTCATGGATTGTTGCTGCCTTTGCTGATACCCACACCGGTTTGGTTCAAATATTTATCCTGCCTTTACAATCATTGCCCAGAGAGGGGAGTAGTGGCATTGGTGGAGTGGAACCAAATTGGTGAGAGGGTGGCAAGGGAAACAAAATGTAAAGATTGTAACAATTTGTGCTAATATTGATGCTTGTTTACTTTCTACAATAAGTTTTTTAAAAAAGATGAAGGGAAAAAATGAATAAACCCTTACACATAAGACCAAAGGAAAAAAAAAAAATAAAAATAAACAAGGAGAAAAAGATAACCAACTCCTTTTACTTCTGCTATTACTGAACATTGCATGTTGCAAGTATATGTAAAAAAAAAAAATAAGCAAGGAGGAAAAAAAAGATAACCAACTCCTTTTTACACCTACTATATTATTAAACAGAGCAGGATGCAATTGTTATTGTATGCGACAGCAATATTTTAACACCATTTCTAAGAAAACCATTTTAGCAAATGGAATCACATGTTTGGAAAATGTGATCCTTATCAAAACAAATCCTACCATTGTGTTTATTAATATTAGCATTGCTGTCATCACCCTTAGTAGTTTTTATTCCTTGTCATTATTATTATAAGATGTATTTCATGTAAACACCATTCCTAAGGTAATCAATTTAGCACATAAAATCACATGTTAAAACTATTATTTATTTATTATCATTGATTGAGTCTATCACTAGTCTCAGCACTGTTTATTCCTTGTCACTATGATATTTATTTATGTATTTGGTTGTTACTTTGCATTATTATCATTGTAATCACTATTAATATATATGGCTTTGTAAACGCATATACTATCACATCCCCCTTTCCCACCCTTTTGATACTGTGATTGTTGTCTCTGCTGCCACCCTCACCGTTTTGCTTCAGTTCTGCACCGCCATGTTTATCATCACCGAGGGTGATGGTACTTGGTAGGAGTTTTTGGAGCTGACAGGAGAGCGGGGCGGCAGGGAAAAAAAATAACAGCCCGCTACCATCACGCTTTTGATTTAAAATATTTCCTTACAACAATGTCAATGGAGAAATGTTTAAATGTATAAAATATTTGTAATTTTTGCGCATATGTCACCTACACGCCCACATGCAACGCTCTGTAAAAACACGCACACAAATACTGAACACACAGTACGCATGTAACAATACAAATGCAAAAACTACCATTCCTGCATTGTAAACTAGGATACTCCTCGACAACCCCCCCCCCCTCCCACCCCCCCCCCCCACCTTTTCGATACTGTTGGTTTTGATGCTGCTGCTACCTTCACCGGTCGGTTCTAACAAGTTTTTACTGCCATTTTCCTCATTACCAAGTGGTGATGATGGTATTGGTGGGGTTGGAGCTGACAGGTGAAAGGGTGGCAGAGGGAAAATAATGGTATACTATCGTCTTGTTGTTGTTTGTACTCGTTCTTCGTTACCCCCCATATCAAATGTAAAAATGTTGAAACAAATGTTGTAAAAATTTGCGCATATGTCACCTACACTTCCACATGCAACGCTCTGTAACAACACGAACAATACAAATGCAAATGTTTCTTAACACTCAATAAAAGTTTAAAAAAAAAAATAATTTCTGATTCGTTTTTTTATTTGTAAGGGTGCATTCATTTTTTCCCTTCCTCTTTTTTTTTTTTTTTAAAAAGTAAACAAGCATCTGTATTAGCACAAATTTTTACAATCTCATTGGTTTGGTAAACATATGTGGTTTTGTATTCAATCATTCATTATTCACTCACATCTTCTTGTTTCTTCCTCGCACTCATGTGTACTAAATTTTAAAATCAGAAAGGAGAGTACTTGTGTTTACTCTGGAGATATCTGTGATATTTTGTGTTTACAACATAGGAAATTTATCCATTAGCATATTCCATTCCTTGAACACATTTACATGTGAATTGGGGTTAGACAAGGAAAAGGGGAAATCTTTACATTTTTGTTTCCCTTGCCATCCTCTCACCAATTTGTTCCACTCCACTAATGCCATAATCACCAATATCTGGGCAATGATGGTAAAGGCAGGATAAATATTTGAACCAAACCGGTGTCGGTATCAGCAGAGGCAAACAAAGATGAGCGAGGGGAGGGGGGCACATGGGAAAAGGGTTTTCGTTCTTTTACTAATGATGACAATAATAATAATGACAAGAAGAGACATACTGAGGGTAATAACAGCCAATATAAAAACTAGCAATGTTAATAATAGTTATGAAAATGATAACATTTTAACAAATTGTGATTCCATTGCTAGGATGATTTCTTTGGAATGGTGTTAACATAGCTTAGCAGGTACATACAAATGCAGACTGCAGTTTTTAATAATAAGTGGAGTAAAGGGAGTTGGTTATTTTTCCTCCTTGTTTCCCCCCCCCCCCCTCCCCCCCTTAACTGTAAGGGTTCATTCATTTTTCCCCCTTTGCTCTCTCTTTTTTTTATGAAAAAAAAAATAAACAAGCATTTGTATTAACCCAAATTTTCCAGTATCATTGGTTTGGTAACCATTATGGTTTTGTATTCATTCATTTAACACTCACTCACATGATTTAAAATCTGTAAGATCTGTAAGACAGGGATGTCCCTTATCACCACTCCTGTATGTGCTCACCCTAGAACCTTTATTAGAGAAGATAAGGCAAGACACTAGTATTAAAGGAACATTCCTGCATGGGATAGGAGAGCAGAAGCTTATCGCCTATGCAGACGACACTGCCTTCTTTCCCACCAGCAACACATCAATAAGGAATATACTCCACACCTTTACCCATTTTGGAAAAGGCAGTGGAGCCAAAATTAATGTACAGAAATCACAGATAATGGGCCTGGGAAAGTGGAAACAAAAGGCTGATTTCCCTCCAGATCTGAAACACATAGACACCATGAAGCTGTATGGGATCACATTTCCATGTGATCCCACAGAAACACACAGACAGACATGGCACGCACTGACCGAACAGATCACAGACATGTTACACAGGTATAGGTACAAGACATCCACAATATTTGGTAGAAGCACAATAGTCAACACATACATATTACCCAAAATAATATATTTAGCGACAGTACTGGACCCTCCCAAACAGACCGTCACAAACATAAACAAACAAATCAGACGCTTCATCTTCACCAACACAATACACAGCATTCAACACAAAACTCTCATACAAGACAAGAAACAAGGGGGAATTGCACTACAGGACATCCAGACAAAAATACTGTCACTTAGAATCAGTCACATAGGTAAAATCATCAGACACCCAGAACAGAACAGACTAGCACTATACTACATAGGCCACAACATCAAACATCTCACACCTCTTAACAATGCAACTGCACACTACCAGGGAAGACTGCCAATATTCTATCAGACATGCATACAGGCAATAAAAGGACATGAACAGTTAATACAGCAAACAACACACACAATATACAAACATTTAGTTAGAGAACAAGCACCATCACTAAGACTTAGGATTAAAAGAGGACACAAATACTTCATGACTGACTTCACATGCACCTTTTCAAACCTACACAACAAACACATAACTCCAAAAGCTAAGGAAATCACATATAGACTGTTATACAGTATGACCCCCACAACACAGGTAGAAGCATACATATCCAAACAATGTCAATTATGTAGAAACAACACACAAGAGACAGAGGAACACATTTATTATACATGCCCAACAATTACTGCCACACGCGCAACACTCAAACACCTCATACAAACGCACACAGGCAAACAAACCGACATATATAAAGCAATTTTTCTCAATACTATACCAAAGACAGCTAAGGACATACATACAAAACTACTTGTAGCACTTTCTTACTACAGACAACTTATATGGACCTGCAGAAACTTTGCCAGATACAAACACCACACATCTAACACACACCTAATCTCCTTTATGTACACACACAAAATATCACAACTATTTCCAGAGTAAACCATATGTATTCTTCCTTATTGTATTACAAATTTGGTATACATGAGTGCGAGAAAGAAAGAAGAAACTGTGAGTGAATGGTGAGTGAATGATTAAAAATATCACATATGGTCAAAAGACCAATGAAAAATCCCTTATGTAATGAATAGTAGAAGTATAAATGCTTGTATTATTTATTTCAAATGATGGTTTCAACCCTTATAGATAAGGGGGAAAAGAAAAAAGGAGAAAAGAAAATCAACTCCTCCCATTCCAAATTACTATTTATGGAATGTTTGCTTTAAATACACTTGTTGTGCTATACCACCACCACTACTAAGATTATCACTTTAGTATATAGAACCACACATCTACCATACTATTATTATTATTATTATTATTATTATTATTATTATTATTATTATTATTATTATATTATTATTATTATCATTATTATTATTACTATCATTACCTTACCCTTATTATCTTTAGTATCCTTAATTTTATAAGTATTAATGATATCATCTTATTAATTTACAACTTTATCTCCCATGTCCCCCCCCCTTTGCTTAAGGTTTGTTGCTTTTGCTACTACCCCCACTAATTGTTTCAAACATGTGTCCTGCCTGTACCATCATTAGAGGTCATGAGGGCATTGGTGGAGTGAAACCAATTGGTGGGATGGTAGCGAGGGAAACAACATGTAAAGACTTCCCCTTTTCCTTGTAGTCAATACTTACCTTATTATCCTTAGTATCTTTAATTTTATAAGTATCACTGATATCATCATTAGTAATTTACAACTTCATCTCCCCTGTGCCAACCCCCCCCCCCTTGCTTATGGTTTGTTGCTTTTGCTAATACCCCCACTGGTTGTTTCAACATTTATCCTGCCTGCACCATCATTAGTGGTCATGAAAGGCATGGGTGGAGTGGAACTAATTGGTGGGAGTGTGGTGAGGGAAACAAAAATGTAAAGATTTCCCCTTTTCCTTGTGTTCAGTATTTACCTTATCATCATCAGTATCATTAATTTTAAAAGTAATATTGATATCATCATTATTATTTTACAACTTCATCTCCCCTGTGCCCCCTTTGCTTATGGTTTGTTGCCCTTGCTGCTACCCCAACTGGTTGTTCAAACATTTGTCCTGCCTGTACCATCATTAAGAGTGGTCATGTCCCTTTCTCCTTGTCACCCCCTTTAAATCATGTGAGTGAGTGTTAAATGAATGAATACAAAACCAATATGGTTACCAAACCAATGATACTGGAAAATTTGGGTTAATACAAATGCTTGTTTATTTTTTTTCATAAAAAGAGAGAGAGAGCAAAGGGGGAAAAATAAATGAACCCTTACAGTTAAGGGAAAAAAAAAGCAAGGAGGAAAAATAACCAACTCCCTTTACTCCAACTATTATTAAAACCTGCAGTCTGCATTTGTATGTACCTGCTATGCTATGTTAACACCATTCCAAAGAAAATCATCCTAGCAATGGAATCACAATTTGTTAAAATGTTATCATTTTCATAACTATTATTACCATTGCTGGTTTTTATATTGGCTGTTATTACCCTCAGTATGTCTCTTCTTGTCATTATTATTATTGTCATCATTAGTAAAAAAAAAAAAAACCCTTTTCCCATGTGCCCCCCTCCCCTCGCTCATGTTTGTTGTTGCCTTTGCTGATACCCACACCGGTTTGGTTCAAATATTTATCCTGCCTTTACCATCATTGCCCAGATAGTGGTGATGAAAGCATTGGTGGAATGGAACAAATTGGTGAGAGGATGGCAAGGGAAACAAAAATGTAAAGATTTCCCCTTTTCCTTGTATAACCCCCATTCACATGTAAATGTGTTCAAGGAATGGAATATGCTAATGGATAAATTTCCTATGTTGTAAACACAAAATATCACAGATATCTCCAGAGTAAACACAAGTACTCTCCTTTCTGATTTTAAAATTTAGTACACATGAGTGCGAGGAAGAAACAAGAAGATGTGAGTGAATAATGAATGATTGAATACAAAACCACATATGTTTACCAAACCAATGAGATTGTAAAAATTTGTGCTAATACAGATGCTTGTTTACTTTTTTTTTTTTTTTTTTAAAGAGGAAGGGAAAAAATGAATGCACCCTTACAAATAAAAAAACGAATCAGAAATTTTTTTTTTTTTAAACGTTTATTGAGTGTTAAGAAACATTTGCATTTGTATTGTTCGTGTTGTTACAGAGCGTTGCATGTGGAAGTGTAGGTGACATATGCGCAATAATTACAAATATTTTATACATTTAAACATTCCTCCATTGACATTGTTGTAAGGAAATATTTTATATCAACAGCGTGATGGTAGTGGGCTGCTATTATTTCCCTTGCCGCCCGCTCTCCTGCCAGCTCTAAAACTCCTACCAAGTACCATCCCTATCCCTCGGTGATGATAAACATGGCGGTGCACAAAATGTTTAGAACCAACCGGCGAGGCAAAGACAACAATCACAGTATCAAAAAGGTGGGAAAGGGGGATGTGCAGTTTACGGGTTTACAAAGCCATATATATTTATAATGATTACAATAATACTAATGCAAATAACAACCAAATACATAAATAATAATATTAATAATGACAAGGAATAATTTAAAAATGCTAAGGGTGATATAGAAAGAATGGAAGATAATAGGGAAACAAAACTCGCTTACACTCATGAAATAAATGATCGTAGACCCCGAGGTAGACCAAGAAGGCGGTGGAGAGATAATACATGTACAGACCTACAAGCACTTGGAATCAACGACTGGCAAGAGAAGGTCCACCAGAGAGACGAATGGAGACGGATTGTATTTGCAGCAAAGAACCTCAATGGCTCGGAACGCTAAAGAAGAAGAAGAAGAAGAAGAAGGGTGATAACAATAACACTGTTTTTGTTAAACAGCAATGATAATAAACAGCGATGATAATAATATTAATAGTTAAACCTGTGATTCTATTTGCTAAAATGATTATCTTAGGAATGGTGTTTACATGAAATACGTCTATAATAATGACAAGAATAAAAACTGCTAAGGGTGATATCAGTAACAGCAATGATAATAAACAGCAATGATAATAAATAGTTAAACTTGTGGTTCCATTTGCTAAATGATTTTCCTAGGTATGGTGTTTACATGAAATACATCTATAATAATAATGACAAAGAGTAAAACTGCTAAGGGTGATAACAATAAAAGCAAGGATAATAGACAGCAAGGATAATAATAGTTAATCATGTGATTCCATTTGCTAAAATGCTTAACCTAGGAATGGTGTTTACATGAAATGCATCTAAAATAATAATGACAAGGAATAAAACTACTAAAGGTGATAACAGCAATGCTTATAAATGCAATGATAAGTACTCAATGAAAATAGTGATAGTCCCACTCTCGCCCATTTGACCCACCACACTAATGGGTAATGATGGTAAAGGCAGGATAAATTTTGGAACCAAAGGGTGAGGGTGTCAGCAAAGGCAACAAACAAGCCATGAGTGAGGGAAGGGGGGGGGGGGGGGTCTCATGGGAGATGAGGTTATATATTAATAAAGGTTACTATAATAATAATGCAACTAAAACCAAATACATCAATGATAATGATGACTAACATTTACCTACTAAGGGTGATAACAGTACTGATAGTAACAGCAATGATGATAATAGTTATGATAATGATCCCACTTTCCAAAACTGTGATTCCATTTGCTAGAATGATTTTCCTAGGAATGGTGTTAGCATAGCATAGTAGGTGCATATAAATTGCAACATAGTAGAAGTAAAAGGAGTTGGTTTTCTTTTCCTCCTTGCTTATTTTTTGGTCTTATTTGTAAGGGTTCATTAATTTTTTCCCTTTCTCTTGTGTGTGTTTTTTTTTTTTTTTTTTTAATTACTTATTGTAAAAAGTAAACAAGCATCAGTATTAGCACAAATTTTTAGTCTTTACATTTTTGTTTCCCTTGCCAGCCTCTCACCAATTTGGTTTCACTCCACCAATGCCATTTCCCCCCTCTCTGGGCAATGATGGTAAAGACAGGATAAATATTTGAACCAAACCGGTGAATCAGAACGAATCAGAAATATTTTTTTTTTTTTTTTTTTGCTCCTCTCCACGGAAATCTTTAGTAAAAAAAATTTTTTTTTTTTTTTAATTTTATTGAGTGTTAAGAAACATTTGCATTTGTATTGTTCGTGTTGTTACAGAGCGTTGCATGTGGAAGTGTAGGTGACATATGCGCAAATTTTTACAACATTTGTTTCAACATTTTTACATTTGATATGGGGGGTAACGAAGAACGAGTACAAACAACAACAAGGCGATAGTATACCATTATTTTCCCTCTGCCACCCTTTCACCTGTCAGCTCCAACCCCACCAATACCATCATCACCACTTGGTAATGAGGAAAATGGCAGTAAAAACTTGTTAGAACCGACCGGTGAAGGCAGCAGCAGCATCAAAACCAACAGTATCGAAAAGGTGGGGGGAAGGGGGTGGGGGGGGGGTTGTCGAGGAGTATCCTAGTTTACAATGCAGGAATGGTAGTTGTTGCATTTGTATTGTTTGTGTTGTTACATGCGTACTGTGTGTTCAGTATTTGTGTGCGTGTTTTTACAGAGCGTTGCATGTGGGCGTGTAGGTGACATATGCGCAAAAATTACAAATATTTTATACATTTAAACATTTCTCCATTGACATTCTTGTAAGGAAATATTTTAAATCAAAAGCGTGATGGTAGCGGGCTGTTATTTTTTTTTCCCCTGCCGCCCCGCTCTCCTGTCAGCTCCAAAAAACTCCTACCAAGTGTCGTGTCCTCCTTTAAAGTGTCGTCCCTGGAGTGAGGAGAGTCGACACCCACATTATAATATTTTTTTTTCCATCTCAATATTCTGGAGAATCCACCAGCTTCCGTCCAACACACTCCATCAGCCTATGGACACCTTTTCCTATCACTCTCTCTCACTGTCGTACTATGCCCCCTCCCATACTTCTCCAACGCCACATACTCAACAACTCTTGCTTCTAAAAATTAATAAAGACTAATTTATTAAAAGAAAAGTGTAACGTATATGAGACGTGTATGCGAAGAAAAAGTGTGTCGTGTATTATAACATAAATGTATGTGTCAGCCTTCAAAGTTCAGGATCATAGTGTACACATCATGGCAAGGATCACACGACATCATTCGAGTCAGTACGAAAAACCTCACCGAAGTCGTATCCTTCTCTCCAGACATGTCCTCCTCCAGGAACTCTGATGACCATGAGATCTGGTTCTCATGTAAATATAATCCGTGGAAAATACTAGTATATTTCCTAACGCGACTGTTCCTAATAGTTTATAGAACCTCCGGCTTCATAAATCCGGCGCAGTGAAAACAAACATGGAACACTGTCCTACTAACAAGTCTTTTTGTCTCTTGATAAATGTTCACTAGTTCTCACTATTAAACAGTTAATGTATCTAGAATAAAATGGCTTGCTTTATTCACTAGATATAGTCTGAAAGTTCTGATTTCCTTGATACGTGGAACAACTACACTTCAATGTTTGGTTTCATCTACTGTGAACATCAGTCCCTACTGATCTAGTTCCACATGGGTTGAACCTCCATCACTTCAGGTGTGTTAACGATTGGTATTCACTCATGTAGGATACATATACCATTAGACTCCACCGAGCAATGTGTATTAACTTCTTCCGTTGCGAAAGTTGCTGGCCCATCTCTCTACATCATAATTTATCCGGGATCGGATGTTACATTGGGTCCGGGTTCTTCATTCCAACCCGAGGAACCTGTAAAATAAATCATACAACTGGTGATAGCCTCCCCGTCACTGATCTCTATTAGATGATCGTGGCCATCGGCCTCGCTCATAAAATATAATGAACCTACTCTGTCATGGACAGATGACTGAACACATATGTTATCATCAGGCCAAGAGAAGGAAAAAAAATCAACAAACAGAATGCGGAACCCCGCCCACCAGGGACACCTACGGGAGGATCCCAATTATCCCTCATTACTCAATTCTCAACTAGTAAAGCTTATCAACACTTCACTAATCTATTTTTTACTAGCAGAGCTAATATCACTATTCTACTCTAACTAGTTTCCACTAACAGTGCTAATCATCACACTATAGTTTAACAAGGCCACAGTCTATATTAATTAGAACTAATATAAGAATAGGTTATACCTTAAATGGCACTACTGCAGTCCTATCAATCATATCTACATCTGCCATTATAGGCACGTGTAAAATTAAGTCACTAATTAACACACGGTAGATATTATTTCCACTAAGCACTGCAGTGCCCTGGCACTCCGACTAGAGCATTTTCAAGTCCCCCTAGTTGGTCCCAACTCGGGTTTATATGGCAAACTACCAAAGTTGGCCACGTGACGTTATCCTTTATGCCCCCACACAGGTGGCACATTGGCAGATCATCCCCTGTCAGGGATCCATCCCCCCTCTGGCTCCCTCCATGTTAGATCTGTCATCACTGGTTGTGATTCCCAAAACAAGCAGCGAGTTCCTGTATACCCCCAACAACAGTTGCAAATAACCCCGTCAATCTACTCGATGTTCCGGAAACCCAGAATTGACATATGTACTGTTACTGCCGTGCTAAGTACTTCCGTTTTCCCTCTGATGTGTTATTGACTAGTCAAAGTGATATATGATTCAGCACACTCACTTCCTCCTCACTCACCACCAAATGTGTATATGGGCTGACCCGATGTAACCTGTGCAGCTGTGTTTACTCTGTTAGTACGACTGTTGTGGCCTAGAAAATATACGCCAAGCAAACGTCGGTATTATTATCTGGTTAACTCATGGCGAGCTCGTGACATAGGCCCCCTCTTAAGAGAGTAGTCCATCTCACTCTTCTCCACCATGAGTTAAATCCAGATGATTCATTCTTCTTCTTCAGGAGCTGGGTGTCTTGACAAGAAATCCGCTCCAACATTTTCCTTCCCAGGAATGTACTCTACTGTGAAATTATACGGTTGAAGTAACAACGACCACCGCATCAAACGTGCGTTGAGCTTCTGAGAAGTAGCCAGGAACATCAGGGGCTGATGATCCGACTGGACCCGAAACTTAACTCCATACAAATATGGCTGAAATTTTTGCACTGCCCATACAAGGGACAAGCACTCTCTCTCGACGGTTGAATAATTCCTCTCCGCCTGTAGAAGTTTCTTACTTGCGTATGCTACAGGTTTCAAAACCGAAGCATCGTCTTTTCCTTCCTGTAACAAAGCGGCTCCAATTCCAATCGCACTCGCATCTGTTCTCAACACAAATTGTTTGGAAAGGTCAGGGAGCTGTAATACAGGTTTGCTGACCAATGCCTCCTTTAACTGACTATAGGCATTCTCACATTCTGGTGTCCAAATGATTTGATCCGGGAATCCCTTTTTCAAGGTTTCCGTCAACGGAGCTCCCAATTCCGTGAAATGTTGGATAAATTTTTGGTAGAACCCACACAACGAGAGAAAAGATCGCACATCCTTCTTCGTTTTTGGCCTTGGTGCATTTCTGATTTTCTCCAGGTTCTTCTCTTCTGGGACAATGTGTCCGGGAGTGATGGTGTGACCTAGAAATTCCAGAGTCTGGTAACCAATCATGCACTTGGTTGGACGAGCAGTAAGCCCTGCTTCCTTGAGCCTATAAACACTCTCTCCAAGGATTGGAAGTGGTCATCCAAGCTGTCACTGGAAATCAGAATATCATCCATGAATGAGATGATGGACGGATCCTGTAACGGATCTAGTAAAGTCCTCATCATGCGTGTAAACACACTGGGTGCATTGCTGAGTCCAAAGGGCATGACCTTGAATTCGTAGTGTCCACTGGGTGTACTGAAAGCTAACAGTGGTCTAATCTCCGGTTTGACTGGTATCTGATAGTACCCCCGACTCAGATCCACCTTTGAAAAGTACCGAGCCTTATGGAGCCTAGCGAATAACTGAGTTGGATTCGGCAAAGGTTCCACCTGAAATTGTGTATGACTGTTCAGAAGTCGGTAATCTATACACAACCTGTGTTCTCCACTTGGTTTGCGTAACAAAACTACCCCCGCATTGTATGGGGATGTGGATGGTGCAATCACGTCATCCTCCAGCAGTTTTTGTATTTCCTCCTCCAGGGCCTTTTCTTTAGAGAATGGCACTGGGTAAACCTTTTGGCGAACAGGCTCCTGTGTGGTCAAAGTCATCTCGAACTCAACCAACCTCGTTCGTCCTGGTTTATCAGTCAGTATCTCCTTATGAGACTTGAGAACCTGGGTTATCGTTTCCCTCTCCTGGGAGGTCAGATCAGGGTTCACTTGTACATCCCTATAGGTTTCCTGGTGTACCAAGGGATATTCCCTGCCCTCGTTGGTTCCCGCTTCCGTCTCCACTGCAACTGCCATTGCCATGAGGTGAGCTGCCTTGTCTCCGGGTCTCTCTTCATATTTCCGCAAGAGATTGATATGGAAAATCTTCGACTTTCCCCGGATCCGGATTTGATAGTTGGTTCTGGATATTACCCTTTCCACGGGAAATGGTCCTTGCCAACCTATCTCCAGTGTGTTGTTTCCCGTTGGGAGTAGCAACAAGACTTTATCTCCCACCTCTAGAGATCTTTCTTTAGACCTACGGTTGTAGTAAGCCGCATGTCGTTTCCTGGCCTTTTTCAAGTTTTGATTTGCCAGAGTCCATCCCTTGTGGAGTTTTTCTTTCAGTTCCTCCACGTATTTGTAGGATGCGATCACTTCTTCTGACGTCCCCTCTTCAGTCCAACTCCTCAACATGGCTTCCAACGGTCCTTTGATTGGACGACCAAACAGCAACGTAGCGGGTGGTAGTCCTGTTGAGCCATGAGGAACTTCCCGATAGGCAAAGAGTGCTGCTGTGATATATTCATCCCACCTATCAGGTTTTTCCTGCGCTAGTTTCCTGAGCATTGTCATCAACGTGCCGTTGAAACGCTCTACTTGTCCATTGGCTTGAGGGTGGTAAGGGCTGGTATGTATGTGGTTAGAGTGAAACACCCTAAATACCTCCTCCATGAGTTTTCCACAAAACTGAGATCCATTGTCCATCAGAATTTGATCCGGAAAGCCTAATCTGGTAAAGGCCTCCATCAGTGCGTCCGCCACTCTTTTCGAGTCAATCGTGGTCAACGGTATAGCCTCACCCCACATTGTACAGCAATCCACTATTGTGAGTATATACATGTTCCTCTTCCTAGTCCTGGGAAGTGGACCCACGATATCGATGGCTACCCTCTCGAAAGGAGAGTTCATGATGGGCATCTCACCCAACACCACCGGTGCTGTCCAGTGTTTCGGTGCCACCCTCTGGCACTCAGGGCATGACTTCACATACCGACGCACATCATCTGTCATTCCCGGCCAATAGTAGTGGCAGGAAATCCGCTGCATGGTGGCGGCAATACCCATGTGTCCACTAAAGGAGATGGTATGCCCCATATGAAGAATCTGGGACCGGTGAGCTTTCGGGACGACCAACTGACCGTATAGGTTGTCTCCCCTTCCTGCTCTCCTGTAGAGTATCCTATTCTTCATGTAGTACTGCCCCCGTCCTGGTGGATCAGCACTTTTCTGCAGCTTTTTGTAGCAAGGACGTAAAGTATCATCCTCACTCTGGGCAGTTCGTAGCTCCCCCGGCCTTGGGTTAGTCACAATTGCGTCTGCCTCTTCCGTTTTCGTCTGAGAGCGTGTCTGCATTGCTCCCATATGGATTGGCTCCCTGGGCATTCCCAGAAAGACATACCGGCAACCTACGATGACTGGAAAAATGGGATCGGTCAATACAGCGGCCTTGATGGTGCCGGTGACGTACCTTGAGCGAATCTCCACATTAGCAATGGGCAACTTCATGGTTACAGCACTCTTCTGTGCAGGCTGTATATCCAATGTCTCACCTGTGAATTGTTCTGGATGTACCAGATCCGCAGAAATCACGGCCTCCCCGTCCAGTCCTGTGTCGTATAAACACTCCACTTGACGACCGTTAACCTCTACCAATTCCACTACAGGTGGTTTTTCCTGGTCTGGAGTCTCTTCCTCGGCCTCGACCTGTTCGGTGGGCTCCACCTTAGGTTTTCCTGAGCACACGACGAATTGAGTGTCTCCTGACTTTCCCCTGCAGTCAATAGCATTGTGCGTGTTTGACTTGCATTGGTTGCACCATTTCCCTGTCCTAGATTTTCTATTGTCGGACTTGAGTGAGCTCTCCTGGTGGCGAGCTTCCTTGTTGACCTTGGCATTTTCCGTGACAACCTCCTTGGAAGTCACTTGACATGCTGCAAAGTGAGGGTTCTTAGCCTTCGATTTGCAGTCCCTCGTATTGTGAGAGGGTGACTTACAAATTGAACACCACTTCTCCGACCACGGTCGTTTAGGTGTAGAGCTTGAAGTGCTCTTGCTTCCCTCCTTCTTCTTCTCTGAACTATCCTCTGATTTGTGCACATAAGGTTCCCACTTGTTTGTTCCTGAGTTTCTGGCTTTCTTCTTGTCATGTTTCTCTTGACTTTTGGTGTTGGTGGAAAGGTTTTCCCCTGCGTCCCCATGTACCTCGACGAACCGTTCTGCTAATTTAGTCACGAGGTCAATACGTTCCGCTCCTTGTTCTCCCAGGAACGTCCTGAGAGGTTTAGACATTTGCTTCTTCAGCTGGTCGACCACCATGAGCTCTTCCAGACTCTCATAGTCATGTGCGAACCCAGCCAAATCCATCCACTTATGGAGATAAGATTTAAGACGCAAACTGTAGGCGGCAAACAACTCTCCAGGTTCTCGTTTCGCTGCTCGAAATTTTTTCCGGTAGGTATGTGACGTAACCTCGAATCGTTTCAGCAGAGCCGTCTTTAACTCGTCATAATTGTTCTCATGTCCTGGTGGCAGGCGAGTATAAACCTCGTATCCCGTCCCGCGTATTCCCTGGGATAGCTTAAGATTCCATTTGTTACGCTCCAGACCCATCGCAACTGACATAGCCTCGAAGCGTTGAAGGTACTGGTCAATCTTCTCTTTGTCCTCCTCGTAGACCGCTAAAGGAAACTTCATAGCATGGTACCCATGTCCACCTACTGGTGTTGAGTCTGGGATGGAGGAACCTCCAACTGCTCCCTCAGTTTCTCCATTAGATTGACTCTTCAACTCGAGTTCCCTCATCCGGTACTCGTGCTCCCTTTTCTGTGCTTCTAATTTCCTAGCCGTTTCCTCAACTTCAAGTTTCCTAGCTGCTTGTTCCAACTCCATCCTTCTCAATTCCAACTCGGCCTTTCGATCCTCCCGTTCTGCCTGACGATACTCTCTCTCCACTTCCTGTATGTAATCCGTTAGAGCAGAACCCCCCAATCCCATTTCTTCCCCCTTTGCCTTTAATTCTAACGTGGTTAGTTTAGGGGTGGCCATTTTACAGAGAGGTAAGCTAGCAGGTCTAGTACAATATAACTGCAAATTACTATACAGATATATGAACAAGTACTATAAATCTAGATATTACTACACACAGCACATTCACTCAGTGACAAGAGTAGAATCAGGACCACAGACCTATGCCGACGTGTGAAGTGTGAACAGGTAAGATATTTGTCCTAACCCCTATCCACATTCACTCTAGCTGGATTCTCCAGAATGATATCTCCCTCTAATAACTAAGGATCCCGTGTCAAAAGACCCCGTTGTCAGAAGATCCCACTGTCAAAGGTTCCTGCTTGCAGGAAATCTCGCTGTCCAAGGATTCCGTTTACGGGAGATCCCTCTGTCCAAAGATCACGTTTACGAGAGATCCCGCTGTCCAAAGATCACGTTTACGAGAGATCCCGCTGTCCAAAGATCACGTTTACGAGCCCCCAATAATGTCGTGTCCTCCTTTAAAGTGTCGTCCCTGGAGTGAGGAGAGTCGACACCCACATTATAATATTTTTTTTTCCATCTCAATATTCTGGAGAATCCACCAGCTTCCGTCCAACACACTCCATCAGCCTATGGACACCTTTTCCTATCACTCTCTCTCACTGTCGTACTATGCCTCCTCCCATACTTCTCCAACGCCACATACTCAACAACTCTTGCTTCTAAAAATTAATAAAGACTAATTTATTAAAAGAAAAGTGTAACGTATATGAGACGTGTATGCGAAGAAAAAGTGTGTCGTGTATTATAACATAAATGTATGTGTCAGCCTTCAAAGTTCAGGATCATAGTGTACACATCATGGCAAGGATCACACGACATCTTTCGAGTCAGTACGAAAAACCTCACCGAAGTCGTATCCTTCTCTCCAGACATATCCTCCTCCAGGAACTCTGATGACCATGAGATCTGGTTCTCATGTAAATATAATCCGTGGAAAATACTAGTATATTTCCTAACGCGACTGTTCCTAATAGTTTATAGAACCTCCGGCTTCATAAATCCGGCACAGTGAAAACAAACATGGAACACTGTCCTACTAACAAGTCTTTTTGTCTCTTGATAAATGTTCACTAGTTCTCACTATTAAACAGTTAATGTATCTAGAATAAAATGGCTTGCTTTATTCACTAGATATAGTCTGAAAGTTCTGATTTCCTTGATACGTGGAACAACTACACTTCAATGTTTGGTTTCATCTACTGTGAACATCAGTCCCTACTGATCTAGTTCCACATGGGTTGAACCTCCATCACTTCAGGTGTGTTAACGATTGGTATTCACTCATGTAGGATACATATACCATTAGACTCCACCGAGCAATGTGTATTAACTTCTTCCGTTGCAAAAGTTGCTGGCCCATCTCTCTACATCATAATTTATCCGGGATCGGATGTTACATTGGGTCCGGGTTCTTCATTCCAACCCGAGGAACCTGTAAAATAAATCATACAACTGGTGATAGCCTCCCCGTCACTGATCTCTATTAGATGATCGTGGCCATCGGCCTCGCTCATAAAATATAATGAACCTACTCTGTCATGGACAGATGACTGAACACATATGTTATCATCAGGTCAAGAGAAGAAAAAAAAATCAACAAACAGAATGCGGAACCCCGCCCACCAGGGACACCTACGGGAGGATCCCAATTATCCCTCATTACTCAATTCTCAACTAGTAAAGCTTATCAACACTTCACTAATCTATTTTTTACTAGCAGAGCTAATATCACTATTCTACTCTAACTAGTTTCCACTAACAGTGCTAATCATCACACTATAGTTTAACAAGGCCACAGTCTATATTAATTAGAACTAATATAAGAATAGGTTATACCTTAAATGGCACTACTGCAGTCCTATCAATCATATCTACATCTGCCATTATAGGCACGTGTAAAATTAAGTCACTAATTAACACACGGTAGATATTATTTCCACTAAGCACTGCAGTGCCCTGGCACTCCGACTAGAGCATTTTCAAGTCCCCCTAGTTGGTCCCAACTCGGGTTTATATGGCAAACTACCAAAGTTGGCCACGTGACGTTATCCTTTATGCCCCCACACATGTGGCACATTGGCAGATCATCCCCTGTCAGGGATCCATCCCCCCTCTGGCTCCCTCCATGTTAGATCTGTCATCACTGGTTGTGATTCCCAAAACAAGCAGCGAGTTCCTGTATACCCCCAACAACAGTTGCAAATAACCCCGTCAATCTACTCGATGTTCCGGAAACCCAGAATTGACATATGTACTGTTACTGCCGTGCTAAGTACTTCCGTGTTCCCTCTGATATGTTATTGACTAGTCAAAGTGATATATGATTCAGCACACTCACTTCCTCCTCACTCACCACCAAATGTGCATATGGGCTGACCCGATGTAACCTGTGCAGCTGTGTTTACTCTGTTAGTACGACTGTTGTGGCCTAGAAAATATACGCCAAGCAAACGTCGGTATTATTATCTGGTTAACTCATGGCGAGCTCGTGACACCAAGTACCATCACCCTCGGTGATGATAAACATGGCGGTGCAGAACTGAAGCAAAACGGTGAGGGTGGCAGCAGAGACAACAATCACAGTATCAAAAGGGTGGGAAAGGGGGATGTGATAGTATATGCGTTTACAAAGCCATATATATTAATAGTGATTACAATGATAATAATGCAAAGTAACAACCAAATACATAAATAAATATCATAGTGACAAGGAATAAACAGTGCTGAGACTAGTGATAGACTCAATCAATGATAATAAATAAATAATAGTTTTAACATGTGATTTTATGTGCTAAATTGATTACCTTAGGAATGGTGTTTACATGAAATTCATCTTATAATAATAATGACAAGGAATAAAAACTACTAAGGGTGATGACAGCAATGCTAATATTAATAAACACAATGGTAGGATTTGTTTTGATATGGATCACATTTTCCAAACATGTGATTCCATTTGCTAAAATGGTTCTCTTAGAAATGGTGTTAAAATATTGCTGGTGCATACAATAACAATTGCATCCTGCTCTGTTTAATAATATAGTAGGTGTAAAAAGGAGTTGGTTATCTTTTTTTTTTTTCCTCCTTGCTTATTTTTTTTTTTTTTACATATACTTGCAACATGCAATGTTCAGTAATAGCAGAAGTAAAAGGAGTTGGTTATCTTTTTCTCCTTGTTTATTTTATTTTATTTATTTTCTTTGGTCTTATGTGTAAGGGTTTATTCATTTTTTCCCTTCATCTTTTTTTTAAACACTTATTGTAGAAAGTAAACAAGCATCAATATTAGCACAAATTGTTACAATCTTTACATTTTGTTTCCCTTGCCACCCTCTCACCAATTTGGTTCCACTCCACCAATGCCACTACTCCCCTCTCTGGGCAATGATGGTAAAGGCAGGATAAATATTTGAACCAAACCGGTGTGGGTATCAGCAAAGGCAGCAACAATCCATGAGCAAGGGGAGGGGGGCGCATTGGAAAGGGGTTTTGGTTTATTACTAATGATGATAATAATAATAATGACAGGAGGAGACATACTGAGGGTAATAACAGCCAATATAAAAACCAGCAATGGTAATAATAGTTATGAAAATGATAAACTTTTTACAAATTGTGATTCCATTTGCTAAGATGATTTTCTTTGGAATGGTGTTAACATAGCATAGCAGGTACCTACAACTGTAAAACTGCAGTTTTTAATAATAGTTGGAGTAAAAGGAGTTGTGTTTTTTTTTTCTCATTTCCCCAAGCATTTGTTTTTACAAAAATCTTTACCATATCATTGGTTCAAAAATAATCAAAAAGGCGAAAGATTTATTCGTTGTGAAGAGAAACCAGAGTAACAAATTATTCGATCAGGTGGTAAATATCCCTCAAGGTCGTGCAGGTCTTTTATACTGTTCTTACATTGCATTATACCTAATCTAAAATATACGTAATAAAGAAACAAAATATGTCACCCACTTATAATCTTCATATTAGAACCATCATGATAGCATTTAAGTGTCAGATTCCAGTATGAGTTATTCAACAACAAAATTTTCAATCAAATCATCCTAAACAAACTCCGAAGAGTCATGTCCCTTCTTAACAGTTAAATATTATGCCCATTTATTTTACGGATACAACTTTCCCCTCCCCTTCCCTCCCCTCCCCTAATTATCTATCTATCTCGCGCGTGAGAGTGAATGGACACAAAAAGGACGTCGGTTTTGTGACTTCATTTCGGATCTCTTAAGTTTTTCCTCCTCAAAACATTATGAAATGATAATGTAATCAGATTGTTTTTACAAAAATCTTTACCATATCATTGGTTTGGTAACCATATGTGATTTTGTATTCATTCATTCAACACTCACTCACATGATTCAAAGGGGGTGACCAGGAGAAAGGGAAATCTTTACATTTTTGTTTACTTTGCCACACTCTCATCAATCGGTTCCACTCCACCAATGCCTCATGCCCACTCTTAATGATGGTACAGGCAGGATAAATGTTTGAACCGACCAGTGGGGGTGGTAGCAAAGGCAACAAAACCATACGCAAAGGGAGCACTAGTGGAGATGAAGTTGTAAATTAATAAAGATGATAATAAGGATAATAAGGTAAATACTGAATACAAGGAAAAGTGGAAGTCTTTACATTTTTTTCTCACTCGCTACTCTCTCCTCAACTGGTTTCACCCCACCCAAGCCTCATGCTAGGGGGGATGAAGTTGTAAGATAATAATGATGATATCACTGATACTTATAACATTAATGATACTAAGGATAATAAGGTAAATACTGAATGCAAAAAAAAGGGTAATGATGGTACAGGCAGGACAAATGTTTGAACCAACCAGTTGGGGTAGTAGCAAGAGTAAAAAAAACCATAAGCAACAGGGTGTGCAGGGGAGATGAAGTTGTAAAATAATACTGATGATATCAATAATATCTATAAAATCAATGATACTAAGGATAATGGGGTAAGTATTGACTGCAAGGATAGGGGAACGTCTTTGCATGTTGCTCCCTTGCCACCCTCCCACCAATTGGTTTCAATCACCAATGTCCCCATGACCACTCTAATGATGGTACAGGCAGGGCAAATGTCTGAAACAAACTAGTGGGGGTAGTAGCAAAAGCAACAAAATTTAGACAAAAAGGGGGGGGGGGGAACATGGGGGATGAAGTTGTAAAATAGTAATGGTGATATCATTAATACTTATTAAATTAATGATACTAAGGATAAAAAGGGTAGGGTAATGATAGTAAAAAATAATAATGATAATGATAGTGATAATAATAATAAATATTAAAGAAAAACAATAAAATAAAATAATAATAATAACAATAATAGTAATAGATATGTGATTTTCTTTACTAAAATGTTAATCTTGGTTGTGGTGGTAGTTTAGCACAACAAGTTCATTTGAAGCAAACATTTCATAAATAGTACATTGGAATGGGAGGAGTTAAGTTTTCTTTTCTCTTTTTTCCTTTTCCCCCTTATCCATTAGGGTGAAACCATCATTTTGAAACAAATAAAACAAGCATTTATACTTCCACTATTCTTTACATAAGGGATTTTTCATTGGTCTTTTGACCATATGTGATCTTTTTAATCATTTACTCACCATTCACTCACAGTTTCTTCTTTCTTTCTCTCACTCATGTATGCCAAAATTACCAAAAAAAATTACCAAAATTACCACAGTTGGTATACCATTTATACCAACTCTGGAAAGAGTTGTGATATTTTGTGCGTGTACATAAAGGAAACTAAATGTGTGTTATATGTGTGGTGTTTGTATCTGGCAAAATTTCTGCAGGTCCATATAAGTTGTCTGTAGTAAGAAAGTGCTACAAGTAGTTTTGTATGTATGTCTTTAGATGTCATTGGTATAGTATTGAGAAAAATTGCTTTATATATGTCGGTTTGTTTGCCTGTGTGTGTTTGTATGAGGTGTTTGAGTGTTGCGCGTGTGGCAGTAATTGTTGGACATGTATAATAAATGTGTTCCTCTGTCTCTTGTGTGTTGTTTCTACATAATTGACATTGTTTGGATATGTATGCTTCTACCTGTGTTGTGGGGGTCATACTGTATAACAGTCTATATGTGATCTCCCTAGCTTTTGGTGTTATGTGTTTGTTGTGTAGGTTTGAAAAGGTGCATGTGAAGTCAGTCATGAAGTATTTGTGTCCTCTTTTAATCCTAAGTCTTAGTGATGGTGCTTGTTCTCTAACTAAATGTTTGTATATTGTGTGTGTTGTTTGCTGTATTAACTGTTCATGTCCTTGTATTGCCTGTATGCATGTCTGATAGAATGTTGGCAGTCTTCCCTGGTAGTGTGCAGTTGCATTGTTAAGAGGTGTGAGATGTTGATGTTGTGGCCTATGTAGTATAGTGCTAGTCTGTTCTGTTCTGGGTGTCTGATGATTTTACCTATGTGACTGATTCTAAGTGACAGTTTACATTGCCACACTCTCATCAATCGGTTCCACTCCACCAATGCTTCATGCCCACTCTTAATGATGGTACAGGCAGGATAAATGTTTGAACCGACCAGTGGGGGTGGTAGCAAAGGCAACAAAACCATACGCAAAGGGGGCACTAGGGGAGATGAAGTTGTAAATTAATAAAGATGATAATAAGGATAATAAGGTAAATACTGAATACAAGGAAAAGGGGAAGTCTTTACATTTTTTTCTCACTCGCTACTCTCTCCTCAACTGGTTTCACCCCACCCAAGCCTCATGCTAGGGGGGATGAAGTTGTAAAATAATAATGATGATATCACTGATACTTATAACATTAATGATACTAAGGATAATAAGGTAAATACTGAATGCAAAGAAAAGGGTAATGAATCAGACGAATCAGAATCAGAAATTTTTTTTTTTTTAAACTTTTATTGAGTGTTAAGAAACATTTGCATTTGTATTGTTCGTGTTGTTACAGAGCGTTGCATGTGGAAGTGTAGGTGACATATGCGCAAATATTTACAACATTTGTTTCAACCTTTTTACATTTGAAATGGGGGATAAAGAAAAACGAGTTCAAACAACAACAGGACGGTAGTATACCATTTTTTTCCCGCTGCCACCTTTTCACCTGTCAGCTCCAACCCCACCAATACCATCATCACCACTTGGTAATGAGGCAAATGGCAGTAAAACTTGTTAGAACCGACCGGTGAAGGCAGCAGCAGCATCAAAACCAAACATTATCGAAAAGGTGGGGGGGGGGGGGGGGGGGTTGTCAAGGAGTATCCTAGTTTACAATGCAGGAGGGGTAGTTGTTGCATTTGTATTGTTTGTGTTGTTACATGCGTACTGTGTGTTCAGTATTTGTGTGCGTGTTTTTACAGAGCGTTGCATGTGGGCGTGTAGGTGACATATGCGCAAAAATTACAAATATTTTATACATTTAAACATTTCTCCATTGACATTGTTGTAAGGAAATATTTTAAATCCAAAGCATGATGGTATCGGGCTGTTATTTTTCCCCTGCCGCCCCGCTCTCCTGTCAGCTCCAAAAACTCCTACCAAGTACCATCACCCTCGGTGATGATAAACATGGCGGTGCAGAACTGAAACAAAACGGTGAGGGTGGCAGCAGAGACAACAATCACAGTATCAAAAGGGTGGGAGAGGGGGATGTGTTTGTATACGCGTTTACAAAGCCATATATATTAATAGTGATTACAATGATAATAATGCAAAGTAACAACCAAATACATAAATAAATATCATAGTGACAAGGAATAACAACAGTGCTGAGACTAGTGATAGACTCAATGATAATAAATAATAGTTTTAACATGTGATTTTATGTGCTAAATTGATTACCTTAGGAATGGTGTTTACATGAAATACATCTTATAATAATAATGACAAGGAATAAAAACTACTAAGGGTGATGACAGCGATGCTAATGTTAATAAAACACAATGGTAGGATTTGTTTTGATAATGATCACATTTTCCAAAACTGTGATTCCATTTGCTAAAATGGTTTTCTTAGAAATGGTGTTAAAATATGGCTGGTACATACAATAACAATTGCATCCTGCACTGTTTAATAATATAGTAGGTGTAAAAAGGAGTTGATAATCTTTTTTGTTTCTCCTTGCTTATATGTTTTTGTTTTTTTTACATATACTTGCAACATGCATGTTCAATAATAGTAGAATTAAAGGGAGTTGGTTATCTTTTTCTCCTTGTTTCTTTTTTTTCCTTTTGGTCTTATTTGTAAGGGTTCATTCATTTTTTTCCCTTCCTCTTTTTTTTTTTTTTTAAAAACTTATTGTAGAAAGTAAACAAGCATCAGTATTAGCACAAATTTTTTCAATCTTTACATCTTTGTTTCCCTTGCCACCCTCTCACCAATTTGGTTCCACTCCACCCATGCCATTTCCCCCTCTCTGGGCGATGATGGTAAAGGCAGGATGAATATTTGAACCAAACCGGTGTGGGTACCAGCAAAGGCAACAACAACCATGAGCGAGGGGAGGGGGGTACATGGGAAAGGGTTTTTTTGTTTTATTACTAATGATGGCAATAGTAGTAATGACAAGAAGAGACATACTGGGGGTAATGACAGCAATTATTAAAAAAAACAGCAATGGTGATAATAGTTATGAAAATTATAACATATTTACAATATGTGATTCCATTTGCTAGGATGATTTTCTTTGTAATGGTGTTAAACATAGCCTAGCAGGTACATACACATGCAAACTGCAGTTTTTAATAATACTTGGAGTAAAGGAGTGGGTTATATTTTCCTCCTTGTTTTTTTTTTCCTAAATGTAGGGGTTCATTCATATTTCCCTCTTTGCTCTCTCTTTCTTTTTTTAAAATGAAAATTAACCAAATATTTGTATTTGCATGAGTTTTTACAGTATTATTGGTTTGATAACCATATGTGTTTTTATATTTATTCATTCATTTAACACTCACTCAGCATGATTCAAAGGGGGTGACTAAGCGAAAGGGAAATCCTTACATTTTTGTTTCCCGCGCTACCCTCCCACTAATTGTTCAATTCCATCAATGCTCTCCTGACCACTCTAGTAATGATGGCACAGGCAGGACAAAAGTTTGAACCAACCAGTGGGGTTAGTAGCAAAGGCAAACAAACTGTAAGCACAGGGGGGGGGGGGGGCGGGGGAGATGAAATTGTAAAATGATAATGATGATATCAATAATACTTATAACATTAAAATTACTAAGGATAGTAAAGGTAGAATAAAGATAGTCATAATAATAATAATGATGATAATCATTTTAATAAACAATTATAATAAAATAATAATAATAATAATAATGATCATGATCATGATAATAGTATAACAAATATGTGAGTTTATTTACTAAAGTGATAATCTTAGTAGTAGTGGTAGTATAGCACAACAAGTGCATTCAAAGCCAAACATTCCATAAATAGTACATTGGAATGGGAGGAGTTTAATTTTCTTTTCTCCTTTTTTCTTTTCTCTCTTGTCTATAAGGGTGAAACCATCATTTTGTAACAAGTAAAACAAGCATTTATCCTTCCACTATTCTTTACATAAGGGATTTTCCATTGGTCTTTTGACCATATGTGATCTATTTAATCATCCACTCACCATTCATTCACAGTTTCTCCTTTTTTTTCAAACTCATGTATACCAAAGTTTCCAAAAAAAATCCCAAAATTGCCAGAGTTGGTATACCATTTATACCAACTCTGGAAAGAGTTGTGATATTTTGTGCGTGTACATGAAGGAAACTAAATGTGTGTTATATGTGTGGTGTTTGTATCTGGCAAAGTTTCTGCAGGTCCATATAAGTTGTCTGTAGTAAGAAAGTGCTACAAGTAGTTTTGTATGTATGTCCTTAGATGTCATTGGTATAGTATTGAGAAAAATTGCTTTATATATGTCGGTTTGTTTGCCTGTGTGTGTTTGTATGAGGTGTTTGAGTGTTGCACGTGTGGCAGTAATTGTTGGACACGTATAATAAATGTGTTCCTCTGTCTCTTGTGTGTTGTTTCTACATAATTGACATTGTTTGGATATGTATGCTTCTACCTGTGTTGTGGGGGTCATACTGTATAACAGTCTATATGTGATCTCTCTAGCTTTTGGTGTTATGTGTTTGTTGTGTAGGTTGAAAAGGTGCATGTGAAGTCAGTCATGAAGTATTTGTGTCCTCTTTTAATCCTAAGTCTTAGTGATGGTGCTTGTTCTCTAACTAAATGTTTGTATATTGTGTGTGTTGTTTGCTGTATTAACTGTTCATGTCCTTTTATTGCCTGTATGCATGTCTGATAGAATATTGGCAGTCTTCCCTGGTAGTGTGCAGTTGCATTGTTAAGAGGTGTGAGATGTTTGATGTTGTGGCCTATGTAGTATAGTGCTAGTCTGTTCTGTTCTGGGTGTCTGATGATTTTACCTATGTGACTGATTCTAAGTGACAGTTTACATTGCCACACTCTCATCAATCGGTTCCACTCCACCAATGCTTCATGCCCACTCTTAATGATGGTACAGGCAGGATAAATGTTTGAACCGACCAGTGGGGGTGGTAGCAAAGGCAACAAAACCATACGCAAAGGGGGCACTAGGGGAGATGAAGTTGTAAATTAATAAAGATGATAATAAGGATAATAAGGTAAATACTGAATACAAGGAAAAGGGGAAGTCTTTACATTTTTTTCTCACTCGCTACTCTCTCCTCAACTGGTTTCACCCCACCCAAGCCTCATGCTAGGGGGGATGAAGTTGTAAAATAATAATGATGATATCACTGATACTTATAACATTAATGATACTAAGGATAATAAGGTAAATACTGAATGCAAAGAAAAGGGTAATGAATCAGACGAATCAGAATCAGAAATTTTTTTTTTTTTTATATTTTTTTTTGTCTGCGTCAAATGTTTGCATTCAATGTTGAAAATGTGCTGTGATGAATGTGTTGTGAAGAGAAACCAGAGTAACAAATTATTCGATCAGGTGGCAAATATCCCTCAAGGTCGTGCAGGCCTTTTATACTGTTCTTACATTGCATTATACCTAATCTAAAATATACGTAATAAAGAAACAAAAAATGTCACCCACTTATAATCTTCATATTAGAACCATCATGATAGCATTTAAGTGTCAGATTCCAGTATGAGCTATTCAACAGCAAAATTTTCAATCTAATCATCCTAAACAAACTCCGAAGAGTCATGTCCCTTCTTAAGAGTTAAATATTATGCACATTTATTTTACGGTTGCGACTTTCCCCTCCCCTTCCCTCCCCTCCCCTAATTATCTATCTATCTTGCGCGCGCGCGTGGGAGTGAAAGGACACAAAAATGACGTCGGTTTTGTGACTTCATTTCGGGTCTTGTAAATGTTTCCTCCTCAAACCATTATGAAATGATAATGTAATGATGTAAACTTTTTTAATGTAAAAATCTTTTACTGGAACCAAGTAGCAGCAATTAAAATGGGAAATAAAGAGGATAGTTACGAACAGATAAAGCTAGGAGTGCGACAGGGGTGTGTCTTGTCACCTGATCACCTCTCCCTATATAGCAAAGTAATAATGAGAGAGATCAAAGAGATGCCAGGAATACTAGTTGGAGGTTATAATATAAATAATATACGCTATGCAGATGACACAGTATTGGTGGCAGATAATTCAACAGACCTACAACAATTATTAAACGTTGTAGTAACAGAGAGTGCAAGGAAAGGACTCACCTTGAATATCAAGAAAACAGTAACAATGGTGATATCAAAGAAAATGGGGACACCAAAATGTGACATAGAAATATAAGGAAAAATCCTTAACCAAGTAGATAATTTTAGATACCTAGGGGCATTTAAGCCGGTCTCTCTGGCTGAGGGGTTACAACACTTTCTCCGTAATCCCGTTTATCACGCAGAGTCTCGTAGCGGGAGAGAACTGGGAGCGGTTCGACCCCCGCTGGTGACTTGCGGGATACTGAGCCGGCCGCTCAGAAAACAATGGCAAACTACTGAACGTAATCTTGCCAAGAAATCAACAGACAGCTGAAAGATGCTGCTGTTGACAACGATGTCTTGTAAAGGATATGCAAAAAAAAAAAAAAGGGGGGGGGGCATTTATAACATCAGATGGAAGATGTACAACAGAGATTAGGGGCAGAATAGGGCAGGCAAAAGCCGCATTTCAGAAAATGAAGAGTATCTTATGCAATAAGTCACTATCACTGAATGTAAGAAAGAGAGTGCTGAAATGCTATGTTATGTAGAACCAGTTTTGCTGTATGGCAGTGAATCTTGGAATGTAAATGAACAAATTAAGAAGAAATTAGAAGCAACAGAGATGTGGTTCCTGAGACGAATGTTGCGAATTCCTTGGACTGCTAGAGTAACTAACGACGACTGCCTGAAACAGGCTAATGAAACTAGAACACTATATACAACAATAAGAAAGAGACAAACAACTTTCTGTGGTCATGTAATGAGAAGAGAGGCATTGGAGAACATGGTGACAACTGGAAAGATCGAGGGGAAGAGAGGCAGAGGCAGACCAAGAGAAATGATGCTGGATGGATTGAGACGGTGGCAGTAGTGATTTAAGGCGTTTACACACATGATTTCCCTCGTCAACGACGGACGAGTAGTTAGGTAATAGGTCTATGAAGGTGGCGAGGGTGATGTGTGAGAAAATCTGGAAGTTGTGGAATTCTTGGCGAGGGAAAGTTACGAGGGAAACGGGAAGGTAATGGTTCTGGCGGGTAAGGGTCGTGGGAAATTGGGTCATGAAGGGAAATTTGTGTTGGTTGTGTGGCGGGGCTGTGTGGGAATGGTTGAAGTCTGTAAAAGTAATTAAGGTAGTAGAAATAGAAAGAGGGGCGTAAAAGTTGGTTATGTGTATTCGTGTCGTTATATGAATGGTCGGTACCTATCAAATGTGTGAGGGGGGATGTGTTTAGTGGAATGTGATGTTAGACAACTACGGTTGCTGAGGCAGAGGTGGTTGTATAGAGTAGTGAAAACGTGGTGGATAAACGGGGGTTCCAAGGGTGGGGTGTGACGGAACGGGGTGTATGGTCCCTGCCAGTGCAATAAGACAGTAGTTGTAGATTACGACGAAGCATGGGTATTGATAAGAGGTGTTATGTAGAGGGTCACTATCATCTGAACAAAAGTAAAGAGGGTTGTAGTGATTATCATTGGTTGATAAGAGGTGTTATGTAGTGGTTCTCAGTCACTATCAGCTGAAAAAGTAAAGATGGTCGTAGGAGTCTGGTGGACTGGGCTTACTAATATATTGAGGGGATCGTAGTTCTGAATGGATGGGGTGATGTCCGCCGTAGCATCAGTGGTGACGGTGGGGTTGTGGGTGTCTGCGGGGTCGGAGACCACGCCGCCTGAACTTTGCTTGTCAATACACTTGACAGATGGGCATACACAACCTCAAAGCCACAGATGTACACATGTACACACATACAGACGTACAAACACATATACACACATACAGACGTACAAACATACAGAAACACGTACAAACACACTCACCCATAACCAAATACACAAGTACACACACACAAACACAAAGACAACCACACACATCCATCTCCTACCATTACTACTGTCACCACAACATCACGATTGCAGACAAACAAACAAGAACGAAGACACATACAGACACACATACAGACATGTACACACAATCATAAACCCACACTTGTACACATGTACACACATACAGACATACAAACATACAGACACGCGTACAAACATACAGACACGCGTACAAACATACAGACACGCGTACAAACATACAGACACGCGTACAAACATACAGACATGTACAGAGACATCACACGTACACACAGACACGCGTACAGACACAACCACACAATCGGAGGCGTACGATTGCGTGAGAATACTCCCACACACGTTTCCTCAGCGGGGCGGGTACGGAGATATGTCAATAATAATACTAGAATGTGTGTCTGTGGCGTTCTGCGATGGTACCACTAAAACCGTGAAATGAATGGGGTGAGCGTCATTTTTTTGTTTTTTGATTGTTTCACGTGGGTGGGATTCACGTGGTTGCCCTCTTCTTTTCCGAGAGACATCAACACTGACACACATATAGACAAGAAAACCATACAATGGAACAAAAACACAATAAAACAGAGAGATAAAATTAAAAACAAACAAGAAAAGTAACATTTTCAAACGGATTTTAGTGGTATACAGCATCACAGTATATTTAAAACTGGCTTCGTTTACGACCCAACGGGATCAGAGGGACTTGATTATTGTAGAAAGATGTCTGTCTTTCAGAGGCCTGTCTTGACTGTCGGTAGACTGCTCTGGCTTGTATGTAGCTTGGTCATCTAACTTAGTTTCTCAAAAGCAGCTAGAATGTCAGACTTCATCGAGACGAGAGATTCAAACTCTGCTTTCGTAAGTGTAATTCCCACATTGGAAGGATACATCATCTCAGAATCATAATACTGGTGTAGATGGAGTGTCGTCGTTCCTCTGTCTTGAGAAACTGTCACCGCTTTCAAACTGTTGGCTAGCTGTCTGGGCATATCAACAGGTCTTGACATGAATAACCACTTGGATGTAGACATCTTGATCGTTGTAGACACAAAAAGACGAGTGGTTGTCTCAGTTTATAACGATGAATTTATCTAGTTTTAAGCAGGTCTGGACTTGTCATTTTTAACCACGGAGTAACCAATCGAAACACGAGACGGTCGTTCACGTGTTGACTGTGTCCAAATGGTTGCAGGATACGTGACATGCTTGCGCCGCGGGATTTCATCAACAAGAAATACAAGTGGTGTTATTGATGTCTTGTAACATACGGGTGTTGTACACTGGTGCTCTGTCGGAGTTTCGTCGTATAAAGCGGATAATGTCGGTGTGTAATGGTGGCAAGCCAAATGAATCGAAATATTCATACTGACCTAGACCATTAAAATATAGGGCGATCCAATGTGACCCAGAGTAAGCACTGGTGTCAGCATATACCCTTTTTTAATAGGTTGTTTGGGTTGAGCCAGTTTGACTCAGTCCCCCGGTGTAAAATGCACTTTTTTCGATACGTATGTCCGCTTATACAAGTTATTCCACACCTCTTCTTGATTACTATAGTTGACTTGCACAGAGGCCATGCGAATACTTCTGTGATACGAACCATTGTAGTTCTGGATCAATTTATCTATCACGTCGACGTAGCGCAGTGTATTGGTCTTGGTGAAATAACGCCACATTTTTTCATTCAGGGTCCGATTGAATCTTTCAACTATCGCCGCCTTCACATCTTCATTCTCGGTGGTAAAGAAGTGTACACCTCGATCTTTCAGAAATTTTAAGAAGGTCCGATTGACGAATTCCGAACCTTTAGCGCTCTGAAAATTTATCGGTTGGCTATCACCAAAGATTTTACTCACAGCGATCACCAGAGCTTTCCCTGTTTTCTTCTGGATCGGGATGGCCCAAGCATATTTACCAAACACATCGATACAAGTCACTAGGTACGACATCCCATCGTTGTATCTTTGTAATAATCTCATATCTATCAAGTCGGCTTGAAATTGTTGATTTATATCACTGGTTATGGTTTGACGTCTCTGGAAGCGGCGACGGATCGGTTTATGTAACGTGTAGGTATCCTGATGACGTAACCATTTATCTATTTTCTTCAGATTAGTATTTCGTTTTAAGGCGGCGGCTCCACCATAGGCTCCAAGCTTCTTAGGGTCATAGTAATACTTTCTTAATTGCGCGGCCATTTTTCTCACTTGGGTGTAGGTAGCCTACTCTTCTTCTTGCTTCGCCTGAGTTTGTAAGGTGGTGTGGTCTCGACTGTTTTGGGCTCGACTACTTGAGTTTTAGCCGGATGAATAGGTGTTGGTTGAAGAGGTGTTGGTTGAAGAGGTGTTGGTTGAAGAGGTGTCTCGGCTACTGATGTCGGTACACTGGTGACTTCAGGTTTTTGTTTTTTGATATCCACTAGTCCTAGAGGCTTGTTTCTGTACTGTTAAAGTCGATTCAAATATTGGTGTAGTGTTTGCTGACACGCTCTGGTCTTGTCACGAGGTGGTAGATCTTCTGTTTCCAGGACTTGTTGCATCTGAAGATCCAAGTCATGTAGACTATCATTTAGTGTGTCGGGTGGTCCATAGGGTTTTTCTAGCAACCGGGGATCGAACAAGATCATCTTCTTGGCCATTACAAACCCACCACGCTTTTCAACACATTCAGTATGGGGCCTAGTAAGGCGCCTATGAAACCACCTTGTTGCAGGATCTCTTTCCTTTTCTTGAGCGATAATTTCTTATGTGTGAGTGTTCTCAGACTGTCTTTGTGTCGTTGCAGACGCTTCTTCTGAGCTGGTGTCAGGGGAACATTACCTTTTAAAACGTTGTGACAGCATTCGCAAATTGATTGGACAAGATCCGGGGAAGCTGATTTCATTACTGCCTTCACAGTGGCTGGGTTGGTCTGACTCAAGAAGCGTAACATACCCTCGTTACGTTTAAGTGGGTTAGACATGTTATTTGGGGACATAGACGACTTGATGCTGATCGGGGAATATATGACTTCGTAAGCGGAGTTGATCCGGTGTTTCCTGTCGCAGGTCAAATAACAAATACCCGTGTGGAGCCGATGTCGCGTCTTTAAACCTCTCTTGGACATATGACCCACGTCCTGCATACATCTGTTTGGCCAGATTGGCAATCTGAGACCCGTCTCGAGGATTCTTAAACACCACTAGGTAGTGCGAAGTCAGACAGATAGTTCTTTGTTCTTTATTCTTACCAAATAGGTTCTGTACTATATACATAACACTGAGGTTGCGATGATGACTGCCTTTAGTAAATAATTTAGTCACTCTGTCATCTGTCTCAGACGTTAGACCATCTATGACAAACCGACGTCTATCCCCTGTCCATTTCTCCACATCCGGCAGACCTTCATTAAATTTAACACCCTTCATAGTTTCGTAGAAGGGTTGCCATTCCCCATAGCACCATATAATTTCCTCTGGAAGGGGGTCTACCATGGCTGGTAGATGGGCCAAGAACCGTTGGACAAAGACGGTTTACCACTCCCCGTTGGGCGCGCAATCAAGACCGTAAAAGGATGTTTCCACCTAGGATCCATGAGTATTAATAACCAACTACCTAGTCGCGTTGCTGTTTATAAACGCGTCCGGTGATAGTATTAGACCATTTGACCACCAACTGCACGCAAGTGGGTCGCTGGTAGCTATCGGTATAATAATGACACAACCAACGGCCGACATGAAACAAGTTCACACCGAGGTGGTGAGTATGGCGTTGACTATTATTAGTTCCTACAAGCCCAAAAAGATCAATAACTCGAGGTTGTGTCTCTTAGTACGTCAGATAGCCAGCTAACATGATGTGTGATTCACGAGACTAGAAGTCCGTATCAAGCCCGAACACGTTTTCCCGGTCTTTGTTTCAATCGCTGACGAAGTCTTTGCTGATAACATCATCAATTATGGGAGAATAATGATGGTTTTTACACTTGGTATGCGTCTGGGTAAGCATCTGGTTAATAATTCTTACAATACAGACGTGAATGTCCAGGACCTGGAAGAAACCTTCGCTACATCTGTAGGCACGTATATGACTGATAAACTACATCCTTGGATACTGCGAGGTGGATGGCGTAATTTCTATTCTTGGTTGCAAGCAACAGATGAATAAATACATAACTGAAACTTACATCTCAGTATGTGTCTTTGTTTCATTGTGTGTCAGTGTTGATGTCTCTCGGAAAAGAAGAGGGCAACCACGTGAATCCCACCCACGTGAAACAATCAAAAAACAAAAAAATGACGCTCACCCCATTCATTTCACGGTTTTAGTGGTACCATCGCAGAACGCCACAGACACACATTCTAGTATTATTATTGACATATCTCCGTACCCGCCCCGCTGAGGAAACGTGTGTGGGAGTATACTCACGCAATCGTACGCCTTCGATTGTGTGGTTGTGTCTGTACGCGTGTCTGTGTGTACGTGTGATGTCTATGTACATGTCTGTATGTTTGTACGCGTGTCTGTATGTTTGTACGCGTGTCTGTATGTTTGTACGTCTGTATGTGTGTACATGTGTACAAGTGTGGGTTTATGGTTGTGTGTACATGTCTGTATGTGTGTCTGTGTGTGTCTTCGTTCTTGTTTGTGTGTCTGCAATCGTGATGTTGTGGTGACAGTAGCAATGGTAGGAGATGGATGTGTGTGGTTGTCTTTGTGTTTGTGTGTGTGTACTTGTGTATTTAGTTATGGGTGAGTGTGTTTGTACGTGTGTCTGTATGCTTGTACGTCTGTATGTGTGTACATGTGTTTGTACGTCTGTATGTGTGTAAATATGTACATCTGTGGCTTTGAGGTTGTGTATGCCCATCTGTCAAGTTTATTGACAAGCAAAGTTCAGGCGGCGTGGTCTCCGACCCCGCAGACACCGACAACCCCACCGTCACCACTGATGCTACGGCGGACATCACCCCATCCACTCAGAACTACGATCTCCCCAATATATTAGTAAACCCAGTCCACCAGACTCCTACAACCATCTTTACCTTTTCAGCTGATAGTGACTGAGAACCTCTACATAACACCTCTTATCAACCAATGATAATCACTACAACCCTCTTTACTTTTGTTCAGATGATGTGACCCCCCTACTACCCACCTCTTATCA
>JACEFZ010025161.1:142500-342019 GCA_014155875.1 Cepaea nemoralis | reverse complement strand
ACCCAGGTATTTGTATGTTTCCGTTCTTTTAATGGTCATATTATCTATTTGTATGTGGCCAGAGGTTTTAGCCATTCCGTCTCTTGAAATTACCATATATTCTGTCTTATCTTGGTTGATAACCAGCCCCATCTGTTGGGCTTTTTCCTTTAAGTGAGTCAATATTTCCAATGTCTTTTGTTCACTTTGCCCTATAATATCTATATCATCTGCATAACCAAGCAGCTTGGATGTTCCTCCAATATCACATTCCTCCTTTATCTTCCTTACAACTTTCTCTAGAGCCAGATTGAAGAGTAGCGGCGATAGTGCATCACCCTGTTTCAAGCCAGATGTTATTTGGAAGGGGTCTGATTTCCTGCCTTTATATGTTACTATATTATAAGTATCTTCCATGCATAGTCTGGTCATGTTGATTAACTTCCTTGGTATTCCAAATTCCTGCATAGCATTCCATAGACTATTCCTATGGACACTATCATAAGCCTTTTTAAAATCCACAAAAATTTTATGGAGATCTCTTTTATATTCCCAATGTTTCTCGGCTATTTGTCGTAAGATAAATATCTGATCTATTGTTGATCTGTTTTGTCTAAAACCCGCATGGTAGTCACCTAATATGTCTTCTGAATATGGTTTTAGTCTATTTAGTAATACTGCGGATAGTATCTTATAGCTTGTGGATAGTAGTGATATTCCTCTATAATTTCCACATTGGAACTTGTCTCCTTTCTTAAAGATAGGTATCAATAATGACTCTTTCCAGTCATGGGGTAATTCTTCTGTCCTCCAGATTTTTATTATTAGTTCGTATAGCTTTAAATGTAATGCATGGCCACCTGCCTTTATAAATTCAGCAACAATTCCATCAGTCCCAGTTGCCTTATTGTTTTTAAGTCGTGTGATTACATATAGGAATTCTTCAAATGTAGGTTCTTCAATTTGTGGTTCGCATGTTAGAACCTCTTCCTGTGGGAAAATGTTACTTGGAGCTTCACAATTTAGTAATTCAATAAAATATTCTTTCCATGTGTTGCACATTTCCTCATTGGTATTTATCATATTCCCATTTTTTGTCTTTTAAACCATATGTGTTTTGTTGGTGCCCTCGTTTCATTGACTTCAGTTCTTTAAAAATTTTCTGGATTCATTTTTCTGGTGATTAGTTTCCATATCTTTGATTATATTACTCATATATTCTCGCTTCTGCTGTCTGACCATTTTTGTAGCCTCTTTACATTCATTTCTATATTGCTCTTCCTTTTGGATGTTATTGATGTCATTTAACCATACATGTATGGCATTCTTCTTCCTAATGACTGCTTCTTCACATTTTTGATTGAACCATCTGTTCTTTCTATGCGTGGTTAATACACCGAGATATTCAGTCAATAACTGAAGGGAAAATTTTTAGTTGTGTGCTGTAAGATGTGTCCAGTCAATAACTGAAGGGAGAATGTTTAGTTGTGTGTTGTAAGATGTGTACAGTCAATAACTGAAGGGAGAATTTTTAGTTGTGTGCTGTAGATGTCCAGTCAATAACTGAAGGGAGAATTTTTAGTTGTGTGCTGTAAGATGTGTCCAGTCAATAACTGAAGGGAGAATTTTTAGTTGTGTGCTGTAAGATGTGTCCAGTCAATAACTGAAGGGAGAATTTTTAGTTGTGTGCTGTAAGATGTGTCCAGTCAATAACTGAAGGGAGAATGTTTAGTTGTGTGCTGTAAGATGTGTCCAGTCAATAACTGAAGGGAGAATTTTAGTTGTGTGCTGTAAGATGTGTCCAGTCAATAACTGAAGGGAGAATGTTTAGTTGTGTGCTGTAAGATGTGTCCAGTCAATAACTGAAGGGAGAATGTTTAGTTGTGTGCTGTAGGATGTGTCCAGACAGTAAATGAAGGGAGAATGTTTAGTTGTGTGCTGTAAGATGTGTCCAGTCAATAACTGAAGGGAGAATGTTAGTTGTGTCCAGTCAATAACTGAAGGGAGAATGTTTAGTTGTGTGCTGTAAGATGTGTCCAGTTCAATAACTGAAGGGAGAATGTTTAGTTGTGCTGGCTGTAAGATGTGTCCAGTCAATAACTGAAGGGAGAATGTTTAGTTGTGTGCTGTAAGATGTGTCCAGTCAATAACTGAAGGGAGAATGTTATTTGTGTGCTGTAAGATGTGTCCAGTCAATAACTGAAGGGAGAATGTTTAGTTGTGTGCTGTAAGATGTGTCCAGTCAATAACTGAAGGGAGAATGTTTAGTGTCCAGTCAATAACTGAAGGGAGAATGTTTAGTTGTGTGCTGTAGGATATATATAAATCAGTAATTGTTACTGTAACTCCCTCACTTTCAGACAGGTAATGTTTCCCCTCACACCTTGTTCTCGTTGTCCCTATTTGTATCCTAGCTGTCACTTTAACTCCTTCACTCTCTGACAGCTATTACTTTAAGAGCTTCTGACACTAAATGTTATCCTAAAAGAACATGCCAGAAAAATAAACCACCCAACCAGCCCAACATCTACTTTATTGTGCCCATTTGATTTCATTTCTATTTCTTTGGTATACAAAATAAACTGAAACAACACATTCTTAGTAACAAACAGCAACAAACAAAAACCCTGGTACCACATGGGAGATAAACAGCAATAAACAGTAAAGCTGGTGATAAGTGAGGAAAACCCCAAACATAATGCAAAAATATAGACTGTTTAAATAGCAAGATTACACTGGAACAATTAACAGTGTCACTAAATGGCATCATTTTAAGGTTAAAAACGGTCAAATATAAACGCTTATAAATATCGGTGTATATAATTCACGGGGCTGTTTCAGGAAATCAGTGCAGATTGTATAAAAACACAACTAATGTGCTAAAAGCAAACACCACACCCACATCATCCAATCTAGTAGCATGAGAACCCATGTGTTTGCCTAAAGTACAGGTAGGTATATCTGTTCTCCATGCAACAACAGTGACTTAACCACGGTAGAGCCTGATCCCTGTCACAAATGACCTTTGATTTCAGGCTGGTATGAGGTTAGGTGGCCATGGTAGTTGCAAGTTCTGTACATGATGCTGCAGTCAACCCTAGCATTTATTGACTGTTTGTGATTGACTAGGCAATAATTTAGTTCTGAACAGCCATCAATGGGAATCAATGTAAACCGACCTGCTTCCAAATTGCCCACAATGGATTTCCCACCCACAACTCGGTACAGGGAATGGTGAAACTGTGTGCCTCACTATTCTCTAACCCAAGACGCCAGTTGAAATGCAAACAGTATTTGGTGTACAAACATGTGCAGCTTCAAACACACACGGGTTGTATGAAGCACTCTTTTATATGATCAACATTGTATTCACAATATCAACACACAAACTGGGTGTTCTAACCATGCCAAAATTTGAGTCCTGTTCCTTCTAGCAGTAGATTCATTTTTTTTAAATAATTGAATTACAAAGTACAATTAACCACCTCTAATAATAATTATATTAAATTTAACCACATAATTAATTTTAAAAAAAATTGTGTTGCGTATCCCTTACGGGACGTTGCAGTCAACGCCAGCATTTTCAGCTGCTGTTGATGTACTAGGCAAGTGTTACGTTCAGTAGTTTGCAATTGTTTTCTGAACGACCGGCCCCTATACCTTTTTCGAAACAACCAGCATCGCCGTGTTTCGAACCTGGGTATACGGGCTCACAAACCGCGTTCGCAAGCCCTTAGCCACAGAGACACATAACTAATTATCAGACCCAAATGTAACCACTCTAACAATAATCAGGGATAAACATTAACCAGCTCTAAAACCCATCAGATTAAATGTAACCATGTGATCTCTGAGAGAAGAGAACATAAATTTATTGCAATCCATCAACAGGAATCAATCATGGAAAACTATATAACCTTCACCCAGCGACCTTCGGATACCCTACACCTGACCCCGATCTCTCCTAATGGACAAGCTGAAATTCCACACCACCACATCCTCCCACTCATCTGTGATCTCTTCTCATGAATTATCCTAATAGGTTATCACCAGTATTGTTTCAGCGCCCACTATATCTCTGCTGACATAGATGACCATTCTCCACAGCTGGTAATGGAAGCAGTGTTCTATGGAATTCACAGAGTGCATGCTTACGTTTAATTCTTGCTACTGGGCACACCTCTGTGTTTATGACTCTCCCATGATCCTATTACAAGATTTTGCCGCATGGATGGCCAGGGTTCGTCACCAGATTCTCAGTCCAGGTCTGTGTGCTTGTCCTGATTATGCCATGTGACCATACGCCCCAGGTATTTATCTCTCTGTCTTCCCTTTCTCTAGTCCCGTCACATTTGCCAGAGGTCACCAAGTTTTCCAGTTTATTTCTCCTCATTATGTGCCCACAAAATCTGGACCGTGTATATATAATTTGTCTAATCAATTTTCTTTTCTTTCTTGAAGGTCTCATTCGTGTTTTTCTGCCCTTCCATGATATTCCTGTCATTTTCTTCAAAAACCACATTTCCACTGCCTTGAGATGTCTCTCAACTGGACTAGTTATTGTCCATGTTTCACACACATACAGCTGTATATATTCTATATAGCACTCCAACACGTTACTCCCACTCAAATGTTCACAGCTTTTTATTGGTGTTTTCCATTCTGCAGAATACAATGGCAATTTTTCTGCTAATCTCTATAATGCATCTCCCATCAGATGCTGTGTCCAATAAAGATGTACCGGTTGACCTGTTTAAGAATGTTTGTGCCCTTGTCCTTCATGAACTCACATTATTACTCTTCGCCTATTTCTGGTTGTAATGTTTTCCGTAACCCTATGCATGATTCTGAGCAAAATGTTGCTAAGTTGTTTCTCTTGACCACATTCTAGGTCCCCTGATGTCTTTAGGATTGCAATAAACATCAATTTTCATATAGCAGGAGGTATTCTCCATTATATTAACAGCCCGGTGACCTAGTTTATTCAACATTTTTCTAAAGCACTGATCATTTCAAAGCATTGATTGGCTGATATTTTAAGAACTGTATATTAATTAACATGTAATTCCTCATAAAACCACATTTGAGATTTTATGGTGTATAGAGAAAAAAAGCCATCCAGACAAATATCCCAGGGCCAAAAAAGGAACGTGAAGAACAAACATGTTTCTAAACCAATCAGATCAAAGTGTGCATTTGGAGGCAAAAACCAAACAAATTCACTGGTAACGGCAAATAAAGAAAGCTATACAAACTTCTCATTGTTGAAGAAGTTCACAAACTGAACATCCACAATGAGCAGCCTTAAGTAGTCATTAAATATTGGCAAAACGGATATCAATAAACATGGACAGAGATCAATATATACAAACATCCATGCATCAACAACATTTATAGAGCATTCAGTTCTAGGACTGACAGGCAAATTGCTGTTGTGTCTTCAGTTCTAGGACTGACAGGCCAGATTGGTGGCATATGGCTGTTGTGTCTTCAGTTCTAGGACTGACAGGCCAGACAACAGACACATGGCTGTTGTGTCTTCAGTTCTAGGACTGACAGGTCAGACAACAGGCAAATGGCTGTTGCATCTTTAGTTCTAGGACTGACAGGCCAGATTGACGGGCAAATGGCTGTTGTATCTTCAGTTCTAGGACTGACAGGCAAATGGCTGTTGTGTTTTCAGTTCTAGGACTGGCAGGCCAGACAACAGGCAAATGGCTGTTGCATCTTTAGTTCTAGGACTGACAGGCCAGATTGGCGGGCAAATGGCTGTTGAGTCTTCAGTTCTAGGACTGACAAGCCAGATTGACGGGCAAATGGCTGTTGTGTCTTCAGTTCTAGGACTGACAGGCCAGACAACAGACAAATGGCTGTTGTGTCTTCAATTCTAGACTGACAGGCCAGACGGCAAATGGCTGTTGTGTCTTCAGTTCTAGACTGACAGGTAAATGACTGTTGCATCTTTAATTCTAGGACTGACAGGCCAGATTGACGGGCAAATGGCTGTTGTGTCTTCAGTTCTAGGACTGACAGGCAAATGGTTGTTGTGTTTTCAGTTCTAGGACTGGCAGGCCAGACAACAGGCAAATGGCTGTTGCATCTTTAGTTCTAGGACTGACAGGCCAAATTGACGGGCAAATGGCTGTTGTGTCTTCAGTTCTAGGACTGACAGGCAAATGGCTGTTGTGTTTTCAGTTCTAGGACTGGCAGGCCAGACAACAGGCAAATGGCTGTTGCATCTTTAGTTCTAGGACTGACAGGCCAGATTGGCGACAGGCCAGATTGGCGGGCAAATGGCTGTTGCATCTTCAGTTCTAGGACTGACAGGCCAGATTGACGGGCAAATGGCTGTTGTGTCTTCAGTTCTAGGACTGACAGGCCAGACAACAGGCATATGGTTGTTGCGTCTTCAGATCCAAGAACAGGAGCTAGCAGGCTGAAACTGGACAACGTGCCAGATAAAACTGTGGCCACAAACAGATCAAACTGGTTTTCATAAACATGCAATCTCCAACCCAAAACTGTGGAGGTAAATGAACCAGGAAGTGATTTAAAATGTTACACTTCTGCAGCCACAGTTGGTACATGGTGCTGGCCCCATATTGTTAGACTGATCAGAACTCCACCAGTGAAGAGGTCAGTGGCACACAGGTTGCCTTGACTTCCCACAACTTCCCCTGGTCCCATTTTAAACTGGGTTGACCGAGGTACCCAGGTCCATTATTTAAACATCCCCGTCCCAATGAGGATTGTGTGATATGACCACTGGTCTGGTAGGCAAGCATGCTAACTGTAGCATCTCCGCAACTCCTGAAAGCAAATGTACAAAAAGAAGCAAACAAAAAGTAACAATGTCAACAAAAAATTCAAATTTAATACAAAACCAATCACCTTTGACTAAATTCAACAACAGTAAAAACCGCAACCAAGCATAGCAAGCGAATAATGGCAAGCTGTGGAGGATTTCTAGGGGCACAGATCAACTATGCAGTCTATATGAGACCGCCTGTAGCTGGGGTATGCTTTCTCTATCCTGCCATAACCACAGACAGCAAGAATGTGTCTATCCTGTCATAACAGACAGCAAGGACATGTCTATCCTGTCATAACAGCAGGCAACGAGATGGTTTAACTATTGTGTTACAACATTAGGCAGTGAGATGGTTTGACTATGATTTTATAACATTAGACAGTGAGGTGGTTTGGGTATTGTGTTATAACATTAGACAGTAAGATGGTTTGACTATTGTGTTATAACATTAGACAGTGAGATGGTTTTACCATTGTGTTATAACATTAGACAGTGAGATGGTTCGACTATTGTGTTATAACATTAGGCAGTGAGATGGTTCGACCATTGTGTTATAACATTAGGCAGTGAGATTGTTTGACTACTGTGTTATAACATTAGACAGTGAGATGGTTTTACTATTGTGTTATAACATTAAACAGTGAAATGGTTTGGCTATTGTGTTATAACATTAGACAATAAGATGGTTTGACTATCATGTTATAGCATTAGACAGTGAGATGATTTGACTATTGTGTTATAACATTAGACAGTGAGATGATTTGACTATTGTGTTATAACATTAGACAGTGAGATGTTTTGACTATTGTGCTATAACATTAGACAGTGAGATGATTTGACTGCTGTGTTATAACATTAGACAGTGAGATGATTTGACTACTGTGTTATTACATTAGACAGTGAGATGGTTTGACTATTGCATAATAACATTAAACAGTGAGATGATTTGACTATTGTGTTATAACATTAGACAGTGAGATGATTTGACTACTGTGTTATAACATTAGACAGTGAGATGGTTTGACTATTGCATAATAACATTAGACAGTGATATGATTTGACTATTGTGTTATAACATTAGACAGTGAGATGATTTGACTATTGTGTTATAACATTAGGCAGTGAGATGGTTTGACTATTGTGTTATAACATTAGACAGTGAGATGATTTGACTACTGTGTTATAACATTAGACAGTGAGATGGTTTGACTATTGCATACCAACATTAGACAGTGAGATGATTTGACTATTGTGTTATAACATTAGACAGTGAGATGATTTGACTATTGTGTTATAACATTAGGCAGTGAGATGGTTTGACTATTGTGTTATAACATTAGACAGTGAGATGATTTGACTATTGTGTTATAACATTAGACAGTGAGATGGTTTGACTATTGTGTTATAACATTAGGCAGTGAGATGTTTTGACTATTGTTTTATAACAGCAGGCAGCGAGATGGTTTGACTATGATTTTATAATATTAAACAATAAGATAAGTAAACCCAACAATACTGTCATAATATCAGATGAAAAGATAAAATATGAATAAAATTGAGTGGAACTGCAGTAAAGCTGTGAAAATGTAAACAATATAAAATGACACTACTTTGTGTTATTTTCTTCTTCTTCTTCTTCTTTCGTTCGCTTGAAACATGTCTACAACTGCAATGTCGTCTCTTGTATTTTATGATGAAAAGATAAGCAAATCTGACATAGCCATAAGATAAGTGACAACATTGTCATAACATCAGGTGAAAAGATAATCAAATCTGAAAGCATTGTCATAAAATAAGTGACAACACTGTCATAGCATCAGACGAAGAGATAAGCAAATCCGACATTGTCATAACACCATCAGATGATGTTGATTACTGTACCTAACAAGACATTGGATAAGCTTGTCTAAATCCTGCCATAATATTGTACAATCACCGGAATGGTTGACAGGTCTGTCATAGATCAGACAGTGAGATTGTTGACATGTCCTCCATCAAGACAACTCGTCTCAGACAAGAGATATAATCGACAATGCTGTCTTAACATAAATAGTAGGCAGGGACTATTGGACAAACAAATCTTGTTATAAATCAGATCATAAAAATAAATATAATAATCCTGACATAACATACGATAACAGATGTGTAAACATGGCTACCTGTCATAACATTTGATAATAGATGTATAAATATGGCTATCTGTCATAACATTAGAGAATAGATACGCAAAAACTGACTATCCTATCATAACATTATATATAATAAGATAAGTAAATAAAATCTGACTGTCCTGTCATAAAACAAAGGACAACAAAAAGTAAATCTGACCATCTTGTACGACAATATGTATATAAATTTGACTATCCTGTATGACAATACATATATACATGTGACTATCCTGAAGGACAATAGATTAGTTTATCTGTCTTATAGACAATACATACGTGTTAATCTGACTATGTTGTCATAACATCAGGCAGTGGTGATCTCATCCCATCTCATCATGTTCCTCTTGTACCTTGCAGTGTCGAGGTGAAGTATAAACATCATGAGTGTGCCCGATTATGGGCTTCATGTATCGATATTCCCATATCACCATTGGTGATAATTCTATCAAAAGAGGCATTAGATAAAATATGTCAAATGTTATGATGGGATGATCAGATTTACTCTTGACAATAGATAAGTAGATCTGACTATTCTATCATAACATTTAAACAATACATAAGTAAATTTGAATGTGCTGTCATAACATTAGGCAGTGGTGATAATTCTCTCATTAGAGACATTAGGTAACTTTATCCAACCCTGGTGTCACTACATCAGACAGTGTGATGATTGACATTATTGTCCAAGTTAGCATCAAACACTAAGTGAGCCGGTAGGACAAATTTGGTGTAATAGGTGTAACATCAAATAATCAGATTAGATTGTTCTTCGACTAGTAAACCTTATTTTAAATCAGATAAAAGATCAGTAAATCTGACTAAACTGGACCACAGAGTGAATGTGAGTATGCAGTCATAACATCAGACAAGTACATCTGACTGTCCTGTCAAACACTTGACTGTCATAACATTCAACTATCTGACTATCCTGTCATAACACTGAACTATCTGACTGTCCTGTCATAGCATTGAACTATCTGACTGTCCTGTCATAACACTGAACTATCTGACTATCCTGTCATAGCATTGAACTATCTGACTGTCCTGTCATAACACTGAACTATCTGACTGTCCTGTCATAACATTCAACTATCTGACTGTCCTGTCATAACATTCAACTATCTGACTGTCCTGTCATAACATTCAACTATCTGACTGTCCTGTCATAACATTCAACTATCTGACTGTCCTGTCATAACATTCAACTATCTGACTGTCCTGTCATAACATTCAACTATCTGACTGTCCTGTCATAACATTCAACTATCTGACTGTCCTGTCATAGCATTGAACTATCTGACTGTCCTGTCATGACATTGAACTAACTGACTGTCCTGTCATAGCATTGAACTATCTGACTACACTGTCAAACACTGTCCTGTCATAACACTGAACTATCTGACATTCAACTATCTGACTGTCCTGTCCTAACACTGGACTATCTGACTGTCCTGTCATAGCATTGAACTATCTGACTGTCCTGTCATGACATTGAACTAACTGACTGTCCTGTCATAGCATTGAACTATCTGACTACCCTGTCAAACACTGTCCTGTCATAACACTGAACTATCTGACTATCCTGCCATAACAATGAACTATCTGACTGTCCTGCCATAACACCAGACTGTCTAACTGTCCTGTTAAAACACTGACCAACAGAGAAGAAAATCTGACTTTCCTGTCATCAGATCAGACAACAAATATGGCAGCTGTGACTAGCATCAATGACTGACAGTAGGCGATACAGATAAATCTTGTTCAAATATTTCTTTGTTCCAAAATGCCTGCCAGGGCTGCAGACAGGAGCTCAGCTACATAATGAAAGCAACAAATAATCAAAATGTTCTACCAAATAAATGTATATTTGAAAAGCATTTAAACACAAAAGCACTTAAATAAACAAAGGAAACAACTTTGCGGAAAAATTGCAGAAAAAAAAAAGCTGCAGTTACAATAACAATAAACTGGACAAGGAAGACAATGTTTTTGGCTTAAATAAATAGACATATTCTTCATCAAAGGGTAATTATGGACATTCCTTTTTTGTTCCCTTTTACAAAAATAAAACGTGTACTTTGATCAAATTTGCATTGAGACAAGAATTGCATCAACAATGAGGTTTTGTATCATTTGTGCTGGCGTTTTGTAAATAATTTCACAGTCTGTGTTTCTGTTGTATTAGTGGAGACCCCATCATCAAGTCGAGACCCCATCATCAATACCAGAATATGGAAACATTTGAGGAAACAATAGTTCTTTAAGTGCTGTTGGTCAACAAAGATTGTTTAAAAAAAAATATGCTGTCAGCAAGGATTGATTTTAAAACAATATGCTGTCAGCAAGGATTGATTTTAAAACAATATGCTGTCAGCAAGGATTGATTGTTTTAATGACAAACCATCACTAGTATGGATTATTAATTAAACGCTGTCAGGAAGAATTGATTAAGTTCAATACTGTCAGTAAGGATAAATTTAGTTAAAATAATGTTAGTAATGATTAATTTAGTTTAAAATGATGTCCGTAAGGATTAATTTAGTTAAATACTGTCATTAAGGAATGATTCTGTTAAATGGTGTCAAGGCCGATTTCGTTAAAAATGCTGTCAGCAATAATATATTTAGCTATATGCTGTCAGCAAGGATTGATTTAGTGCTTGTACTGATTACTAATGTAATGACATCTGGGGTTGGTTTCCTCAAATTCTGGATTTATTTAGTTAAATTCTGCTGGCATTGAGGTCAATGTCATAGGTAACAATTGGTTATTTATTGAAATGATGTCAGCAACATTTTAGTATTTACTGAAATACTGTCAGCGAGGACTGATGATGTAATGGAATGCCATCAGCAAGGATTCCTCGGATACACTGAAGGTTTAATGGAATGCTGTCAGCAAGGATTCCTCGGATACACTGATGATAAGCATGATGGTGGTGCCCACAGCGATCCCACTAGCCTGTAGCAGCAGATGTAGGAACCAGGGCTCACCGCTCTTCGTGTAGACAGAACTCATCTCTGGAATCTGCATCAGATTATAAAATGATCTCGTGTGAATTATGAAATAATCAAATGGGAATGATCACAAGGATTATGGCATGGGCAGATTACTCTAACATATAAAATACAGGTTCACAACTCAATTCTCAGTTTATGAAGGAAAAGGTGGCCAGAAACGGAGCTCTTCTTGTACACTAGAATTATTTCACAAAGCTCAAAGAAGGGGCTCAGCTTTGACATTCCCTCTGCGCTACTGGGAAGAGAGGGATGCATTTCTCAACAGAATAGTGACTGGGGGCGAGATATGGGTTCACTTCGTGAATGGAGAGATAAAGGAACAGTCAAAACAGTGGATGCATACTCATTCTCCAAATAAGCCCAAACAATTCAAGTAAACATTTTTGTAACGAGAAATGATGGTTAAGTGTTCTGGGACTGCAAGGACATTTTGTTGACAGAAGTCATGACACTAGGGACCACAATAACGTCAGAAGTATATTATGAAATACTGAAGAAGCTTCGTCGGTCGGCCCAAAACAAAAGGCGTAGAATGGTCATCAGTGGCATCATTATCCTGCACGATAATGCACGGCCTCACACTACTGCTCGCACATAGGCTTTGGAATAGCCCTCGTATAAATAAGACACCAGGCTATATCACACAAATATAACAAAGACACCAGGATATATCACACAAATATAACAAAGACACCAGGCTATATCACACAAATATAACAAAGACACCAGGATATATCACACAAATATAACAAAGACACCAGGCTATATCACACAAATATAACAAAGACACCAGCATATATCACACAAATATAACAAAGACACCAGGATATATCACACAAATATAACAAAGATATCAGGATATATCACACAAATATAACAAAGACACCAGCATATATCACACAAATATAACAAAGATATCAGGATATATCACACAAAAATAACAGACACCAGGATATATCACACAAATATAACAAAGATACCAGGATATATCACACAAAAATAACAAAGATATCAGGATATATCACACAAAAATAACAAAGACACCAGGATATATCACACAAATATAACAAAGATACCAGGATATATCACACAAAAATAACAAAGACACCAGGATATATCACACAAATATAACAAAGACACCAGGATATATCACACATATATCAAAGACACCAGGATATATCACACAAATATAACAGAGACACCAGGATATATCATACAAATATAACAAAGACACCAGGATATATCACTCAAATATACAAAGACACCAGGATATATAACAAAGATATCAGGATATATCACACAAATATAACAAAGATACCAGGATATATCACACAAAAATAACAAAGACACCAGGCTATATCACACAAATATAACAAAGACACCAGGATATATCACACAAATATAACAAAGATATCAGGATATATCACACAAATATAACAAAGACACCAGGATATATCACACAAATATAACAAAGACACCAGGATATATCACACAAATATAACAAAGACACCAGGATATATCACACATATATCAAAGACACCAGGATATATCACACAAATATAACAAAGACACCAGGATATATCACACAAATATAACAAAGATATCAGGATAAATCACACAAAAATAACAAAGACACCAGGATATATCACACAAATATAACAGACACCAGGATATATCACACAAAAATAACAAAGACAGCAGGATATATCACACAAATATAACAAAGACACCAGGATGTATCACTCAAATATAACAAAGACACCAGGATATATCACACATATATCAAAGACACCAGCATATATCACACAAATATAACAAAGACACCAGGCTATATCACACAAATATAACAAAGACACCAGCATATATCACACAAATATAACAAAGACACCAGATATATCACACAAATATAACAAGACACCAGGATATATCACCAATTAACACAGACACCAGGATATATCACAACAAATTAACACAACACCAGGATATACCACCAATATACAAAGACACCAGGATATATCCACAATATAACCAGATATTCACACAATATAACAACCAGGATATATCACACATATATAAAGACACCAGGATATATCACCAAATATAACAACCAGGATATATCACACAATATTAACAAAGACCCAGGCTATATCACACAATTTAACAAGACACCAGGCTATATCACACAAATATAACAAAGACCCAGGCTATATCACACAAATATAACAGACACCAGCATATCATCCAAAATAACAAAGACACCAGATTAATCACACAAATATAAACAACCAGGCTATATCATACAAATATAACAAAGACACAGGCTATCACACAAATATAACAAGACACCAGGTATATATCACACAAATATAACAAAGGACACCAGCTAACCAAACATATAACAAAGCACCAGGATATATCACACAATGTAACAACCAGGCTATATCACACAAATATAGACAAAGACACCAGGCTATATCACACAAATGTAACAACCAGGATATATCACACAAATGTAACAAAGACACCAGGCTATATCACACAAATGTAACAACCAGGATATATCACACAAATGTAACAAAGACACCAGGATATATCACACAAATGTAACAACCAGGATATATCACACAAATGTAACAAAGACACCAGGCTATATCACACAAATGTAACAACCAGGATATATCACACACATGTAACAAAGACACCAGGCTATATCACACAAATGTAACAACCAGGATATATCACACACATGTAACAAGACACCAGGATATATCACACAAAAATGTAACAACCAGGATATATCACACAAATGTAACAAAGACACCAGGCTATATCACACAAATGTACCAACCAGGATATATCACACAAATGTAACAAAGACACCAGGCTATATCACACAAATATAACAATGACATCAGGATATATCACACAAATATAACAAAGACACCAAGATTTATCACACAAATATAACAAAGACACCAGGATATATCACACAAATATAACAAAGACACCAGGCTATATCACACAAATATAACGAAGTCACCAGGATATATCACACAAATATAACAAAGACACCAGGCTATATCACACAAATATAACGAAGTCACCCAAGTATATCACAACAATACTCTTCCATTATTCTTCTCACACATCAAATTCCAGTTTCTAGTTTCCACTGCCCTATTTGCTTACTTCCATATGCATTTGTGCACGGTATATTTAATCCACTGGTGGTGTGCTCTGATAGTGAATTAAACCCGGCGGATCCCATCCCTCCTGGCAAGCTAGAGCCCTGTTAACCACAGTGCAGTTTTGACGCAGACATCAAGACACCAATATAACATCAAATTTACGGATCCATCAATTTGATATAAAGTAACATCCTTTGTGGCAAGCCACAGTCGCATTAACCAGTGTGTAATGCGACGTTGAAATCAAGCCACCAAAATAACATCAAATTTATGGACCCACCAATCTGACAATTGACAACCATAGCGTAGTTGTCACACATCAAAATCACACCAGACTTCCAGATCTATCAATCTAATATAAAGTAACATCCCTCCTGGCAAACCAGAGCCCCGATAACCACAGAGTGTCGTTGTGAAGTAGACATCACAAGAGTGTCAGACTTACCAGATCTACCAAGGTGACATAAAGAAACATGCCACCGACACCAGCAAATAGCCAAGAGGATGTGGACGACACGTTGCCGACTGCTAGACCGATGATGGCACCAATAAAACAGGGGATTGACGAGACCAAGTTGAAGTAGACAGCTTTCCTCAGGGTCAGCCCGGATCGCACCAGCACAGCAAAATCACCTGGCAAATCACAAAGTGCAGCATGTGATTCCGTGTACAGATTTACAGAGTAAATATATGATTCGCTTTCACAATTACATGCAAATAATGTATCATCAAGTTTTAACATTGCAGGAAACAGTGTGTGGTTTTAAACAACTCCGGTCACAAGATGTGATTCGGTTTATAAATTACAGGCAACGGAATGGGATTCAGTTTATACTTATGGGCAACCAGATGTTATTTGGTTGAAACACTGAAAGCCAGACATATGAAAGACAAATATGGGAATTATGACATAGGATAAAAGGGTGGTTGCTTCCATGGAACACACATGTGCAATAATGTGAATACACAGATAGAGGGGGACACAGCCAAAGATTTGACAACCATAGCAAGACAGACAGTCAGAGATTGATACATAGAGAGAGGAAAGAGAAGAACAGGCAAACACATCTTCAGCAAATGATTCATGAATGTATAAATATAGGGAAAACAGTAAGAGAGAGACAAAAAAGAGACAAAGAAGATTAAGACAGTCAAAGAGAGGCAACAAGATAGACAGAGAGAGTGAGACACAGAGAGAGGAAATAGGACACATCTCTTGCAAACAATGCATAAACAAACAAATTTAATGAGGAAGACAGTAAGAAGTATGCAAAGAAAGACACAAATCAGAGACAGAAGGATAAAACAGAGTCAAAGAAAGGCAGCGAGACAGAGAGAGAGAGAGAGAGAGAGAGGAGGGGGGGAGGAGGTGGGAAAGACTGACACATCTCCAAGAAACAATACACGAACATACCAATTAAATGATGCAAATTAAATATACCAATCCCATAGGGTAGAGAGTTAGAGAGAGAGTCAATGTGAGGAATCAAGACAGGTGCAGAGACAGAGAGAGAGAAAACTGATTGATGCACCTTCAGCAAATAGGGTAGAGAGAGAGAAAGACACACACATAGAGGAAAAAGGAGAAAAGACTTCCACATCTCCAGCAAAGTATTCATCAACATATCAATCTCATGTGGGGTAGACAGACAGACAGGTCCATGAACATACCAATCTCATGGGGTAGAGAGACATACGACAGATCCATGAACATACCAATCTCATGGGGTAGAGAGACAGACGGACAGACAGACAGATTCATGAACATACCAATCTCAGACAGACAAACAGACACATTCATGAACATACCAATCTCATGGGGTAGACAGACAGACAGACACATTCATGAACATACCAATCTCATGGGGTAGACAGACAGACAGACACATTCATGAACATACCAATCTCATGGGGTAGACAGACAGACAGACACATTCATGAACATACCAATCTCATGGGGTAGACAGACAGACAGACACATTCATGAACATACCAATCTCAGACAGACAAACAGACACATTCATGAACATACCAATCTCAGACAGACAAACAGACACATTCATGAACATACCAATCTCATGGGGTAGACAGACAGACAGACACATTCATGAACATACCAATCTCATGGGGTAGACAGACAGACAGACACATTCATGAACATACCAATCTCATGGGGTAGACAGACAGACAGACAGACAGACACATCTATGAACATACCAATTTCGTGGGGTAGAGAGACAGACGGACAGACAGACAGATTCATGAATATACCAATCTCGTGGGGTAGAGAGACAGACGGACAGACAGACAGATTCATGAACATACCAATCTCATGGGGTAGACAGACAGACAGACACATTCATGAACATACCAATCTCGTGGGGCAGCTCGTGGCAGAAGACAGCCACAGAGGTGCTCAGGCCGCCGGCCACACTTCCTGCGTAGGCAGCACCAATGGCCAGGCCATCGCAGAAATTGTGAATCATGTCCCCAACGATGATCATCATGGCCACCGAGCTGAGGGGGCCCACAAAGTCAGGGGCCAGATGACTGTGAGAGTGACTGTGTGTGGTCGCAATTAGTTCCGTATCTTTGATGATCCTAAGAACAAAAAGAGTCAACAACTCACAAACCAGTCATATTTTATTTGTGCATTTACCCCCCACCACCACAAAAAGAGTTCTATTAGTGCAATTACCTTTAACCAGTATGAAAATTCAGATTTCTATTTATGCAAATACCTGCTACCACCATAAAGTCAAGAATTCACCCCCCCCCCCCCCCCCCCAACATCACAAAAATTAAAAGATGTCTTTATGTAATGAGTCCCAACCATCGCATTTTCATTGTGGTGGATGTTTTCAACTGACCTGGGCGTCCCAGGTCGACCCAGTTTAAGACGAGTGGTGACCCCCCCCCCCCCCCCCCCCCCCCCGAGTGCTGACTGGTCTCTATCAATATGGGTCTAGCACCACATGCCCAATTCACCTTAAGACGAGTGAAAGAGTCCTTGACTTTTGACCCTCAACCACCGCTGGAAGTCAGATTTCTATGTGCACAACTACCTCAAGTGACAAACCAAAGTCAGACTTGTATGTGCACAACTACTCCCCAGTGACAAACCAAAGTCAGATCTCTATGTGCACAACTACTCACAGTGACAAACCAAAATCAGGTTTCTATGTGTACAACAACTACCAGTGACAAACCAAAGTCAGAATTCTACATGCACAACTACTCCCGGCGACAAACCAAAGCCAGATTTCTATATGAGATTATCATCGGCGGTGTGATGAGAGCAACTGTCTGCAAAGAACTTGCTATATAATGATGATAACCAAGACAATAATGGACAAGTGTGATAACAGTGGTCGTCGAGTTCAATCCCGTCCCAAGATAAGTAAAATTTTGCTCTTTTTAATTTCCAGCATTAACAAAGAGAAGTGCTAATTCTGTCATGGACAATGTCACTATTTATGAAACCTGAATACCCTATATTATTGATTATTGGTTCACAGAAGTGACATTATCCCACTCAGAACATGCCCATAAATACTCCGTCTCCTTCAGCAGATAGCAAAGTGTATGGATGCTAAATATACCCTGGCACCCAGTTTACAACCACAACCATGAAACCAACAGCATCAAATATGAGCAAATCACATCCAAGCATAATTAATGTGTAAACCTGTATGGTGAAAAATAAAACATGAAATAAAATTAAATGTAAGGTACTTTTACTTTTTGTTTCCCTATTGTACTCATGGTACTTTCACAGCTCTACCGAGGGTCGCCTTACTCCGTAGGTAATGGGTTTCTTTCCTAACTCTGTCATTCGGTTCATGAGTGCAATTATCAAAGACTCCTAGGGGTCATCGCTGGAGCTACAGAGTTTGTCATCTGTGAGATGCTTTCTGTTCTGCGGTAAGAGACCAGGCCATGTGGGATAACACCTGGTGCAATGTCGTTAATCCTCTTTCCTTTAAACATTTTGAAAAAAAACTTATACAGCTTTACCACAGTTATGACATATCTGGGATAGAAGCCAGAGATCAGAGAAGGAGACAACTATGATAACATATCAGGGATAGAAGCCAGACAGAGTTCAGAGAAGGAGACAACAATGATAACATATCAGGGATAGAATCCAGACAGAGATCAGAGAAGGAGACAACTATGATAACATATCAGGGATAGAATCCAGACAGAGATCAGAGAAGGAGACAACTATGATAACATATCAGGGATAGAATCCAGACAGAGATCAGAGAAGGAGACAACTATGATAACATATCAGGGATAGAATCCAGACAGAGATCAGAGAAGGAGACAACTATGATAACATATCAGGGATAGAATCCAGACAGAGATCAGAGAAGGAGACAACTATGATAACATATCAGGGATAGAATCCAGACAGAGATCAGAGAAGGAGACAACTATGATAACATATCAGGGATAGAATCCAGACAGAGATCAGAGAAGGAGACAACTATGATAACATATCTGGGATAGAAGCCAGACAGAGTTCAGAGAAGGTGACAACTATGATAATATATAAGGGATAGAAGCCAGACAGAGTTCAGAGAAGGAGACAACTATGATAATATATCAGGGATAGAAGCCAGACAGAGATCAGAGAAGGAGACAACTATGATAACATATCAGGGATAGAATCCAGACAGAGATCAGAGAAGGAGACAACTATGATAACATATCAGGGATAGAATCCAGACAGAGATCAGAGAAGGAGACAACTATGATAACATATCAGGGATAGAATCCAGACAGAGATCAGAGAAGGAGACAACTATGATAACATATCTGGGATAGAAGCCAGACAGAGTTCAGAGAAGGTGACAACTATGATAATATATAAGGGATAGAAGCCAGACAGAGATCAGAGAAGGAGACAACTATGATAATATATCAGGGATAGAAGCCAGACAGAGATCAGAGAAGGAGACAACTATGATCACAAATAACACTCACCCAATTATCTCAGCATCGGATATAGCAGCTGGTATCTGATCCCCACTCCAGCCAGCCACTCCTAGGTTAGTAAAACCCTCCAGGATGGAAGAATCCTCTCTGACAGCATGCTGATCTCGTCCAGACGTAACTGCCACAACATTCTGACCTGGCGGTGAATGAGCTAGTGATTCGTCGCAGCGGTGGAGGTAAGCCTCATGACTGACATCTGCATACGCTCTCAGAGCTGCCAATATTGTTCAAGATAAATGATTTACAAAGTTCAACCGTGGCTACAAATATGTAACATGAACCAGAGAATTCATTCATCCATCCATCATGTGCCATGCAGATAAGTGTGGGCAGTCATGTTCTGCCATCTCACTCAATCACCAGAGTCGTGGATCAGCTCCATGTTTCTGTCATGACCATGCCACGTGGCCAAGCCATCCAGGTATTTAATTCTTGGTCTTCCACTTCGATCTTGCCAGTTGTCACCAAGTTCTCCAATTCATTTCTTCTCATAACATGCCCAATATAATGTTCAATATAAATGATTACGCCAGTCTCTGTGGCAATGGCATTGCGGACGCGATTCGTTATGCCGCTTACCTGCGTTCGAAACACAGTAGTGACCAATTTGGCAGCAGACCGTGTCTCGCTGGTTTTAACGTGTTGGTATGGGAGCCGACCATTCAGACACCAATGGCAAACTACTGAACGCCAAACTTGCCAAGACATCAGCAACGGTAGTAAAATGCTGGTGTTGACTGTAACGTCCTGTAGAGGACATGCAACTTTAAAAGAAAAATGATTTACAAAGTTCAACCGTGACTACAAATTTGTAACATGAACCAGAGAATATTTGTTATTTGTGTAAATTATTTGTGTAAATTATTTACAAAGTTCAACTACATGTAACATGAACCAGACAATATGGCATGTCTGCTAGTCAACATCCCAGGAAATCAATTTTTCATGACAGAACCATGTGTTTTCAGCCAAACAAGTCCCACTCAGCCATCCATTTCCTCCCTCCACATTTGAAGACTTACTCTCCTGTAAATGGCTGTGAATCCTGGACAATTAGTAAATAAGCAAAAAAAATCCCTTGAGACCTCAGATGTGGTTTTTCAGAAGAAAGGTGAAAATTCCGCGGAGAGCTGAACAGAGTCATCTAAAGGTGTTGAAAAAGGGGAAGACACAAAGACAACTGAACACAAACATCAGAAAGAGTTAGTCATCACTTTTTGGCTGCGCAGAGAATAAGAGTATTCAAGGGCTACATATGGCTGTACAACTGTAAAACATTTATAAGCTGAGAAAAATTTCATAGAAGTAGAAATGTGGTTTTTGAAAAGAATGTAAATACTACCATGGACAGCACAAAATGAATGACATGCAGACAGTCCAGGTTTTAATGAAACCAAATAAACTGTTAAACTAAGTAACAACTGGTAAGCATGATGAGAAACAAGCAAGAGGTAGACAAAGTGATAAATTCCTGGATGGCTTGGCTTCATGGCATGATTGGGACAAGAACACAGACTTTTTAATAGGAGCTAATGAGACATGGAACTGGTCGCTCGTCCTCATAAAATTATGACCAGGAATGTGTCACAGAAATAGCCCAACACTCCATGCCTCAATGGGATTATTTTACCCCTGAAATCAAGGCTGGGGAATGTCTGGCCCATGGGTTGTATAAGGCCCACACATCATTTGGTCTGGCCCAGCCAAGGCAACCATCAACAAGACGAGAAATTCAATAAATCCTCTATAAATGTTAGGTAAGCAATGATAAATGTCCCATTAGGAGACATGCAATGAAATATGCATCTGTGTTCGGAACAACTTACTGCTGTGAGCAGTTCTTTTCAAAACTGACCATCACAAACAGTCGGCTATGCTGCAGGCTGAACGAAACAAACTTGGAAAGGTGGTTGCAAATAGCAACCTATCATTATCAGCTAACATCATATGCCCCGCCAAAGAGAAGCACTTCCAGCCATCAATCATATTAGGGCTGAGTTAGTTAAATATTTCACCAAATACAACAGGCTCATTTTTAAGCTGATTATTGTGCATGGTCAGCGATGATGTTATAAACATCCATGTGGCCCTTGGCAGCAAAAAGGCTCCCCACCCCTGCCTTAAATAAACAATCCCAGAGACATGGTCGCGTGGTACCAGGTCAGGAGGGAAGTCCCTACACCAACCTCAGCCGGACTGACACAATCTCTCTGGAAGGTTTTGATAATTATTCTGAACATATGCAAGACAACTGACAACACGATCTCACCTTTATTTGGGTGGACAATCATGACCATCTCTTCACATGAAGGAGCACTCCCTCCATCAGTCTCCAGCTTAGAGTTTACCATATGAAATGCCTTGCTCCTTTGCTCATGCTTCAAAACAAAGAAAGGACAGAACAAACTGTCATGTCAACAATAATACTAAATCTGTATACATGTATACAGTACTAATGAAATGTTACCCGTGTTCTTTTTTTATTCTTATTGAAGAGTGTTTCATGTGTTTATTTTCATTGTAATATATTTGTTCTATCTTTGTTTCACTCTCACAGCCGCAGTGGTGTAGTGGCTAGACACTCTCACAGTTCCAATGGTGTAGTGGCTAGACACATGTGCCATACTGGTGGTGTTGGGTTCAATCCAAATCGAGGCAGTTTCAGATGTTTTAAATGGACCAGGGCTCCCAGGTGGACCCACATAAACTGGGTACCAGGAACTGTCTGGGGAAGTCCAGGTGCCAGCGTGAGACTGACCACATCACCAATGAGAGCCAATGGGTCTATTCAAATCTGGGTCAAACAACACATGCTCCATATGTCTTAAGGTGTGCAAAAAGGGCTCTTCATTTTTTTTACTTACTTATTTACTTAACCTATTCACGCTGTAAACTACTGAGTGTAATCTTGCCAAGAAATCAACAATCAGCTGAAAGATGCTGATGTTGTCAGCAATGTCCTGTAAAGGATATGTAAACACACATTCACGCTGTACTTTAATCTCCCACATTCTCATTTCTATAAAATTACACTCAGACCTTATCACTGTTTTTATTATTTCTGTAACTACTTAACACACACATTACTGTCCTTTCCCTTACCTTTGTTCTCCTTTCAAGGGGAGTGAGTCAGTTTCTTCCATCCATCCATCATGTGCCATGCCGATAAGCATGGGTGGTCATGTTTTGCCATCTCACTCAATCACCAGAGTCATGGATCAGCTCCGTGTTCCTGTCTTGACCATGTCTCGTGGACAACCCATCCAGGTATTTATGTCTCGATCTTCCCCTTGGTCTCCTTCCTTCGATCATGCCAGTTGTCACCCAGTTCTCCAAGTCATTTCTTCTCATAACGTGTCCAAAAAATGTTGACTGTCTACGTCTAATTTCTCTAATCAGTTTACGATCTTCATTTGTTTCTTTAAGGACTTGTTCATTGGTTTTTCTGTCTGTCAATGGCAATGTTTGCATTTTCCTCAGAAACCACATTTCCACAGCCATCAGATGTTTTTCAGCTTGGCTGCTCATTGTCCTGGCTTCACATCCATACAAAAGTACAGGTTCTATGTAGCACTTCAACACTTTTTCTCATTTCAATTGATATCTTTATATTCGTCAGTATGTTTTTCATCTTGCAAAAGGCTCCCTTTGCAATGGCAATTCTTGTTCTAATCTCCCATCAGATGTTATGACTGTTCTGAGATAACTGTCCTGATCAATGTGTTTAAGAATTTGCCCATTTACTTGTATATCACATTGTGGTATTTCCTTCTTCCCAGTGACGACCATAATCTGTCTCTTCTTACTATTCAATTCTAACCCTAGTTGCTCACTGTGTACAACAACCGCATCTACTAAATGTCGCAGGTCTTGTTCATTGTTTGCAATCAAGGCTGTATCATCTGCATATCTAATGTTATTGATACATCGTCCCCCAATGTTGATTCCTTCCATATCTTCTATATTTCTGAAAATATTTTCACTGTACAGGGAAAAAAGATCTGGAGACATTACACATTCCTGTTTCACACCTCTTTTAATAGGCTGATATTGACCTACATCATTATCAATTCTGATGGCAGCTTGTTGTTTCCAATATATGTTTTTTACAAGTCTAAGGTCTTTTCCATCAATTTGTAGATCTTCAAGCATCCTTATCATATCGACATGTCTCATTTTATTGAAAGCATTTGTGTAGTCAATAAAGCAAAGATATAGATCTTTGTTTACTTCTATAGAACGTTCAATTACTGTTCTCAGTATATACACAGCATTTACTGTACCCTTGCCTTCTACAAACCCACATTGTTCTCGTATTTCGGGTAGCACTTTCTTCCTAACTTTATGCATGATAATTCTCAGCAAAATCTTTGTGATGTGGCTCATTATACTAATTGTTCGATGTTGATCACATTTCAAGGCTCCTGATTTCTTCGGGATTGCAATAAATATAGAATTACATAATTCAGGAGGTATATCTTATGTACCCCAAAAGCCAATGTGTCTGACTTCCATTTACATTTGTGCAAACTTTCTTCCTGTCACTTTTCAGTCTAGTGTACAAACTAGACTTTCATTCTGAACAATACCATGACCTATGACACTGTTTAATCAGGTCATGGCACATACCACTCAGCACGTAGCATACCTGGCTTCAACATTTTCAACAGGCTCTGTGAGTTTGTTACAATCACGACATGTGTGCGCAGTTTGTCCTCCAGCCAGTGAATGCCACAATGACTTCCTCCACCTCCACCGTAGACTAGTTGTTTAACGCAACAACATTTCATAACATAATATTTTATACCTAGTGATAACTTACCCCACCGCCACCACCACTACAGTGCCTCCTGCGCTTCTGCTTCCTCTCACTTTTGCCGCTGCGGTTTCTGGTGAACAGCGTGAACAGTCTCTCCAGGAAGAAGAAGCTGTAGATGCCCATCAGTGCTACCAGGCCTTTGTACATACCCTCCATGTGGCTGGAGGCTTGGCTGATGTCTTCCCCTTCATGGTCGTGTGGGTTGTCAGTGTCATTCTTCTCGTGGTGATGATCATGATGATGGTGGTGGTCATGTGACTCTGACAGCATTGCCTGTGTGTGGAAAATGCAATCATAAATATGTATTTAATCTATATTTTCTATAGTATTTTATTATTTTGTGTATGTATGTGAGGGAGGGAGAGATGGGGAGAGAGAGAGATATGATCCTGACCTGACACCGCCAGACTTGTTCTTATTCCCTCATCTCAAACCAGAACTGAAAGAGCAGTGAATCAAGGACACTGGGGATGTTAGAATGACACAATGCAGTCGAGGGACTTCGAAACATGAGTTCCAGAAACAGCTGTACGAACACTGGTAAATGCGTTCAGCTGATTTGAAGGAAATGTTTCAATGATGGCACTGTAACTGATTTGTATACAATAAACAAAGTCCAGGAACTTTCTTAAGCTACTTCACATATACACTAGGTCACAATACTGAAGAGGTAACTAGCTAGGCCAGTGGTTCTCAACCGGTGGGGAATTGTCTCTCCCCCCCCCCCCCCCCCCCAGTGGGGAATTTTAGGGTTTCCAGGGGAGGAATTAAGATTATTTCAAGATCATGTTAATACAAGAACCGATTACTTGATATTGTATTTCCCTTCATACTTTACGGTTCTGAACATCTCATCCTTCTAAAATGCATTTTATAAAGTAAGTAGACCCACAAATCATGTTTTATGTGGAAGTCTAGACTTGTTTTAGTAAGTGCTATTAAATTTAGCTTCCATTATTATGTATACTGTGTAGGGGCGGGTTAGGTAGGAAATATGAAAAAAAAAAGGGGGGGGGGGGGGGAAGGTTCTGAAAATATGGTGAAGGGGGGCACTAGCCAAATTATTAGGTAGGAAATACGAGGGGGGGGGGGGGGGAGGGATGACGTTCTGAAAATATGGTGGGGGAGGGGCACGGGCCAAAAAAGGTTGAGAACCATTGAGCTAGGCCATCTTCCCTTCCTAGAGAAATCTCTGGTAACCTTTTTATGAGCTATGTGCAACATAAAATACAAATTCCCTACTGGAGGATTGAACCAAGACCACTGTTCTAGTCACCTAGAACACTGAGTCATTACAAGAGACAAATATTTCAGTGCAGCAACAAAATAATATGAACAAAACAATGGCGTGTGCAAATAAATAATATATTATAACATGATTGACTGCGATTATGCATTCTTAAAGTCAAACTGTTACCAATCATACTTCAATTTCCTCCCTATTAGTGCTTTAACCTTCTTCACATTAGCGTACTTAACAATCTCCTTCCCATTACTGAACTTAACAATCTCCTTTCCATTACTGAATTTAACAATCTCCTTTCCATTACTGAACTTAATCTCCTTCCCATTTCTGAACTTAACAATCTCCTTCCCATTACTGAACTTAACAATCTCCTTCCCATTACTGAACTTAACAATCTCCTTCCCATTACTGAACTTAACAATCTCATTCCCATTACTGAACTTAACAATCTCCTTCCCATTACTGAACTTAACAATCTCCTTACCATTACTGAGCTTAACAATCTCCTTCCCATTACTGAACTTAACCATCTCCTTCCCATTACTGAACTTAACAATCTGCTTCCCATTACTGAACTTAACAATCTCCTTCCCATTACTGAACTTAACAATCTCCTTCCCATTACTGAACTTAATGTTAACAATTTCTTTCCCATTAGTGAGTTTAACAATTTCCTTCCCATTACTGAACTTAACAATCTCCTTCCCATTACTGAACTTAACAATCTCCTTCCCATTACTGAACTTAACAATCTCCTTCCCATTACTGAACTTAATAATCTCCTTACCATTACTGAGCTTAACAATCTCCTTCCCATTACTGAACTTAACAATCTCCTTCCCATTACTGAACTTAACAATCTCCTTCCCATTACTGAACTTAATCTCCTTCCCATTACTGAACTTAACAATCTCCTTCCCATTACTGAACTTAATGTTAACAATTTCTTTCCCATTAGTGAGTTTAACAATTTCCTTCCCATTACTGAACTTAACAATCTCCTTCCCATTACTGAACTTAATGTTAACAATTTCTTTCCCATTAGTGAGTTTAACAATTTCCTTCCCATTACTGAACTTAACAATCTCCTTCCCATTACTGAACTTAACAATCTCCTTCCCATTACTGAACTTAACAATCTGCTTCCCATTACTGAACTTAACAATCTCCTTCCCATTACTGAACTTAATGTTAACAATTTCTTTCCCATTAGTGAGTTTAACAATTTCCTTCCCATTACTGAACTTAACAATCTCCTTCCCATTACTGAACTTAATGTTAACAATTTCTTTCCCATTAGTGAGTTTAACAATCTCCTTCCCATTACTGAACTTAACAATCTCCTTCCCATTACTGAACTTAATCTCCTTCCCATTACTGAACTTAACAATCTCCTTCCCATTACTGAACTTAATCTCCTTCCCATTACTGAACTTAACAATCTCCTTCCCATTACTGAACTTAACAATCGCCTTCCCATTACTGAACTTAACAATCTCCTTCCCATTACTGAACTTAATGTTAACAATCTCTTTCCCATTAGTGAGCTTAACAATTTCCCTCCCATTAGAGCTTCAATCTCCTTCCCTTTAGTGTTTCAATCTCCTTCCCGTTAGTGTTTCAATCTCCTTCCCATTAGTGTCAGTATCAGTGGCTAATGTGGTCAGTATCAGTGGCTGATGTGGTCAGTATCAGTGGCTAATGTGGTCAGTATCAGTGGCTGATGTGGTCAGTATCAGTGGCTGATGTGGTCAGTATCAGTGGCTGATGTGGTCAGTATCAGTGGCTGATGTGGTCAGTATCAGTGGCTGATGTGGTCAGTATCAGTGGCTGATGTGGTCAGTATCAGTGGCTAATGTGGTCAGTATCAGTGGCTGATGTGGTCAGTATCAGTGGCTGACCAGCTTTACTTCCCTAGACTCATCATCATCATCTTGCGCCATGCTGGTAAGCGTGGGCATTCATTTTACGCCTCTCATGTGATCATGGATCAGCTCTGACATTCTGTCTCGATCACATCACTTGGCCAAGCCATCCAGGTATTTACTTCTCTGCCATCCACATGTTCTTTCCCCCCTCAATCTTGCCAGTTGTCACCAAGGTCTCCAATTTATTTCTTCTCATGTGACCAAATAATTGTGACTGCCAATGTCTAATTTCTCTAATCAGTGTACAATTTTCATTTGCTTCTTGTAGGACTCGATCGTTTGGTTTTTCTGTCTGTCCACGGTATTCTGTGTGTTTCTGGTCCCCATTTTAAGCTGGGTCGACCTGCTAGCCCAGGTCAGTTGTAAAATAGATCTTAACCCATAACTATCGGGCCGGCAAGCCAGGGTCTAGCCAGCACACTACCACAGTGCAGATGTCACCACAAACACACCTAACACAGAAGAGGATATTCGAGGGGGCTTCAAATTAACACCTTACATATGTGTTAGAAATTATAATAACCATGCCATTGTCTTGTTACCTGTCAATATTTTTGTAAAGTATGTCAAGGGTGTTAAGCACATGACATCATGAGGACAGTTTAAAGATGGCCGCTCCACTTTTGACATGCACCAAAGAGGAGCAGCATTCTGTTATCCATTTTTAACCAGTGACCTCCACTTTCAGTGTGTTCCACATGCTTCGTACTCACCCAGACCTAGCCCCAAGTGATTTCCACCTGTTTGGACAACTCAAAAAGTCATTGGGAGGAGAGACTTTCGGTCTGATGAAGAGGTATGGCAGGTGGTGCATGAGTGGTTATACATGCGACCAAGAGAATTTTTGTCTACAGGAATCCAAGCATTTTATCTGCGCTGGAGGACTTGCATTGAACGCAGTGGTGACTACATAGAAAAATTATACATTTGTTCTTTACTTTTTCAGAATATATTCAGACACAAAAACAATTAAGATTTTCATTTGAAGCCCCCTCGTATGAGTGATACATTACATGAGGGAGCAGATGCAGCACAGCCACTACACTCCCACAGTGCAAATACCACCACAAACACACTTGAACACAGAAAAGGATAAATGAGTGATACGTTACATGAGGGAGCAGGTGCAGCATGGCATCTCCAGACATCGCCCCCACAGCCAGGGCCACCAGGAACTGTAAGGTGTGATTATAGAAGACTCGCTTCATGTTGGGGATGACCACCACCCCTGCCACACTGCACAGACTGATGACTGCCACGGACAGCAGGGCATAGAACCACACTGGGGACACAGTCAAGGCACAATAAATCAACATCACATTGGTCTCTGGCTTGAGGTAATTGGTTTCTGGCTTTGAGGTAATCAACTGTTCTGTCCAATCCTGATATACTCAGTTCCAAGTTGGGAAGCAGGCTACCTTGCGTTGATTGGTATGAGTGACAGCCATTCAGAAAGTAAACTACTGAATGTAAAATTGATGTGAAAATCATAAACGGCAAAAAAAATTTGGAGTTGACTATGACATTCTGTAAAAAGGATGTGCAACTAACCTTTTAGCATCATGCCAAAAAGCACTGCCAATCATTGTTCATCATCTCACACAATCACTTGCCTCGGATAAGGCCGCTGATCTTTTCCTGATAATGCCATGTGGCCAAGCTTTCTAGGCTCTTTGTGTTTGATGTATGTTCTCTTTGTATTTTCTGTTGTTTCTCTCCAATCAAGCTTGCCAGTTGTCACTAAGTTTTCAGGTTTGCTTCTAAGGGGAAGGAGGTGCCTTACCCCGACACTCTATTGTAAGTAGGTTTGTTATTTGTGACATTTTGCCAAGGCAGCAAACTACAGGTCTACTTTCTACAATCTCCACCAGTGAATTATTTAATGTGCAGTGTGCACACAGTACTTTTCACTGTTTTGCTCTTATCCGAGGTTAGGAGATTTAGATAAAACAAATGATATATTCATAGTGTTTAGGTAAAACAAATATGTTGATGTTAAGGTGAAACAATGATATGCACATGTTTAAATAAAACAAATGATATTTTCAAAGGTTTTGATAAAACAAATTATATGCTCATGTTTAGGTGAAACAAATGATATATTTATATTGTTTAGATAAAACAAATGATATGGCCATAGTGTTTAGATACAAATGATATGTTCATAATGTTTAGGTGAAACAAATGATATGTTCATAAGGTTTAGGTGAAACAAATTATATCTTTATAGTGTTGAGGTGAAACAAATGATATGTTCATAGTGTTTAAGTAAAACAAATGGTACCTGCAGCAGTCACAGATTCTGTGTCTGGCTCCTCCTCCTCCATGTCTGTTTGGCTTGTGTCTCCATGATCATGACCATGCGAGTGAGTATCTGTGTGATCATGATGGTGGTGATCATCCTCACTTCCATCGTGGGAATGTTCATGCTCGTGTTCATGATCACCTGGCTTCAGGTCCTTGCTCCCTGTCACAGGAGGCTCAGTCTTACAAACCCCAGCATCCAGCTGGTCAATCAATGCTGGACACAGATGCCAAAAATGGTCGACATTTAGCCTGTTCAGTTGATCATATTGGAACAACTGTAGAAGTTCTTTAGTTGAAAGGCACTGAAAAATGTCAAAAATGTACATCTTCAAGAAATATATTTTTGTTTACCGCTCCGTCGTTTTGAACTTAAACATAGTCCACGCTGGGCTGATTTTTGCAGATAGGCTAGCTGTCTCTATTACAAGTGGCCAACACACCAAGGGGAAAATACTCTAGCTTCTGAGGTAACTGTAATTTACATCCCTAAGTCAAGGGTGGCCAGGCTCCTTGGCTAAAGGCTTGCGGACATGATTCGTAAACCCGCGTTTGAAACACAGCTGCATGCAAATTGGCAGCAGACCGCAATGCGCTGGGTTTTTGGTATGGGAGCTGGTCATTCAGAAAGCAATGGCAAATTAATGAACATAAGCTTGCCAAGACATTAACAACAGCAGTAAAATGATGATGTTGACAGTGATGTCCTGTAAAAAAGGATATGAAAAAAAAGTCATGGATGAGAAGTCAACATTTTAATGCAGCCGAGCAGTGTAGGGGTTGAACTCACTAGCTCGCCATCAGCACACCAAATTAGAGCAAACACTCTTATTCATTCAGCCATGAAGACTTCCAATAATTTGATAAAAGGAAATAATTCATGACTAGATACTGCCACAATGGTCACCCACAGTACGAATTTCAAAGATGAAGAGCATTCTGTTGGATCTTTTCCTCAGAACATACTTGTGTGATGGAAGGCAAGCAGGCAGACTGGGTCTGTACCGCTGGGTGGGTCCTGGTGTGATGGGAGGCGAGCAGGCAGACTGGGTCTGTACCCCTGGGTGGGTCCTGGTGTGATGGAAGGCGAGCAGGCAGACTGGGTCTGCATCGCTGGGTGGGATCCTGGTGTGATGGAAGGTGAGCAGGCAGACTGGGTCTACATCGCTGGGTGGGATCCTGGTGCACGATAGGCAGATGTGGTCAGGGCCCTTTGTGATCCTGTGTGTAGAGTGTGGAACAGATATCATAGCCAGGTGAGGGTCGTACAGCAGGGAGTGATCATGTGTATAGTGTGGAACAGATATATCACCATAGCCAGGTGAGGGTCATGCAGCAGGGAGTGATCATGTGTGTAGAGTGTGGAACAGATATATTACCATAGCCAGGTGAGGGTCGTGCAGCAGGGAGTGGTCAGAGGATCTGGCAAACACTCAGTATTCTGAGGAAAAGCCAGACGGACACATAATCAGATGTCAACAGGCACCATTAGTATTGGGACTCTTCGCTGGCTGTTGAAGATGAGGACTGAGCAATATCGGAATTATCTGAGTACTGTGATGTCGGTTCTTGACTCAACTCAATTTAATATTGCATGCTGTAAATACCTCTTTATGCCTCTTTAACCTAAGCAGGAAAAGCAGAGAATACCATGATCAGACAGAAAAATGACTGAAGCACTCCAAGAAACATAAAAATCTTAAACTGATTACAGAAATTAGACGTGGACAGTCAAAGACTTTTGGGCACGTTATAAGGAGAAATATACTTTAAAACTTTGTGACAGCTGGAAAAACTGAAGGGAAGAAAAAAATAAATGCCTGGATGGTTTGACAAATGGTTTAATCAGGACAAGAACACAGACCTGATCTAAGACTGGTAATGGTGTAAAATAATGAACTATGACTGCCCCCTCTTGTCTGCATGGCACATGATGATGATGACTGACAGAGCAAGCTGCAGTAATACAGTGGCTAGTACACTTGTCTACCGCACTGGCGGTCACATGTTCAAACCTCCATGGAGGCATAAATTGTGTTCTATTGACCTGGGTTCCGTGATCAACCGAGCCTAAAACACATGCCAGGAAATCTGGCAGTGAATGTGGCTGGAGTGGTGCTCACCACCGAGTGCCAGTTGGTCTACTTTAACAGATTCAGCGCCAAACAAAAACTAGGTTTTTACCAAACATAAATGGGAAGTAGGGACGTGTGTCGCAGTTATGACGTTGATGTTAATATGGTAGCAGATATGCAGTATTATATATATAAATTAAAGGGAATTACATAGGGGAAACTTGTATTGATATGTTAAGTATAATTTGATTTATAAGCCATTGGCAGTTATGGGAGGTTCGAATAAGATGATTAATCAGCCCATGACAGTTACAGGAAGTTCAAATAAGACAATTAATCAGTCCATGGCAGTTACAGGAAGTTTGAATAAGACGATTTATCAGCCCATGGCAATTACAGGAAGGTCGAATAAGACAATTTATCAGCCCATGGCAGTTACAGGAAGGTCAATAAAATGATTTATCAGCCCATGGCAGTTACAGGAAGGTCGAATAAGACGATTTATCAGTCCATGGCAGTTACAGGAAGGTCAAATAAGAAGATTTATCAGTCCATGGCAGTTACAGGAAGGTCGAATAAGACGATTTATCAGTCCATGGCAGTTACAGGAAGGTCAAATAAGAAGATTTATCAGTCCATGGCAGTTACAGGAAGGTCGAATAAGATGATTTATCAGCCCATGGCAGGTACAGGAAGTTCCAATAAGATGATTTATCAGCCCATGGCAGTTAAGGGAAGTTCAAATAAAACGATTTATCAGCACTTGGCAGTTAATCAGTTAAAAATATGGGGCAAGCACCATGTACTCAAAATGCCTCAAGATGTGATAGAGGATCCTTTACTGATCACATTGCTCTGATAGTGTCACAAATTGTGATGTATTGGAAAGATCAGGTTGTGTGACAGTTAGCTCCAAGCTCAGTTACTTATCACAGTGCTCTGATAGTGTCACAAATTGTGATGTATTGGAAAGATCAGGTTGTGTGACAGTTAGTTCCAAGCTCAGTTACTTATCACATTGCTCTGATAGTGTCACAAATTGTGATGTATTGGAAAGATCAGGTTGTGTGACAGTTAGTTCCATGCTCAGTTACTTATCACAGTGCTCTGATAGTGTCACAAATTGTGATGTATTGGAAAGATCAGGTTGTGTGACAGTTAGTTCCATGCTCAGTTACTTATCACAGTGCTCTGATAGTGTCACAAATTGTGATGTATTGGAAAGATCAGGTTGTGTGACAGTTAGTTCCATGCTCAGTTACTTATCACAGTGCTCTGATAGTGTCACAAATTGTGATGTATTGGAAAGATCAGGTTGTGTGACAGTTAGTTTCCATGCTCAGTTACTTATCACAGTGCTCTGATAGTGTCACAAATTGTGATGTATTGGAAAGATCAGGTTGTGTGACAGTTAGTTCCAAGCTCATTTACTTATCACATTGCTCTGATAGTGTCACAAATTGTGATGTATTGGAAAGATCAGGTTGTGTGACAGTTAGTTCCAAGCTCAGTTACTTATCACATTGCTCTGATAGTGTCACAAATTGTGATGTATTGGAAAGATCAGGTTGTGTGACAGTTAGTTCCAAGCTCAGTTACTTATCACAGTGTATCTGACAGTGTCACAAATACTGAAGTATTGGAAAGATCGGGTTATGTGACGGTTTATTCCATGTTCAAGTCTTCGTAAACTTAGATGGATAGGATATGTTAGGAGGATGGATGACGGTAGAATACCAAAGGACATCTTTTTTTGGTGAGTTACAGATGGGTAAAAGATTTTGGGATCGGCCTCTACTATGATAGAAAGATTTTAAGAGGGACATGATTGATACAGGTATTGCTGATGATCATATTGCGTGGAGGACAAAGATCAGAAATGGAATAAAGATAATGGAGAAAATGATTGCAGATAAGTCACACGCTGAGCGAGTGAGACGTAAAATGATGCTCTATGGTGGAAATGACCATGTGTTCACATGCATCCATTGTGGATGAACATTTACAGTGCAAATTGGTCTAATCAGCCACATTTGCTACTGCCATGGGTTGTAGTTATTATGCCTTTTTTTTAAAGCACAACGCAACAAACTATCATATGTTATGACAGCAAGGTGCCAGTAGGATCCGATAGTTGGCCATCATTAATACAACCTAAATACACCACTATACATGACACCAAGAAAGCCAAACCACATACATTAAAAACACACCTTATTATGTTCTTCATGCTGATGTGTTGAAACTGTTCGTATCTGTCTTCCAACATGTGAGGATCCCACTGTTGTTACATCAACATCTCGTGCGTGTTGCTGGCCGGATACCTTCTCCTGCAAACTTGCAGGCACAGACTTGTTCGACACGGAAGTGAAATCAAAGGAATGGCTGGAATGGTTATGGCTGACTTTTTCTGCAAGTTTATCTTGTCCTCTGTCCTCAGGCTCATGTTGGTGGTCTCTGTCATTATGATCATGTGAGTGGCCGTCATTATGATCATGTGAGTGGCCGTCATTATGATCGTGTGAGTGGCCGTCATTATGATCGTGTGAGTGGCCGTCATTATGATCGTGTGAGTGGCCGTCATTATGATCGTGTGAGTGGCTTTCATAGTCATCATTATGAGCTAAACCAATTTCTGAGTTATTTAAGGCAGGGACAAAACCAATATTTGCTAACAATTTTTCCAAATCAGTCTTTAGCAAAAAGTCATTTTCACTGTATCTATGGAAAATATTTAAAATAAAGTACAAGCTTTCTTTGTCGACATCATTTTCATTCTTCACTGATGATTCAGTTGTCTTTCGTTGATCTTTGGCCAGGCTGTTCTTTACATTATCAACCTCGATATTTTTGTCTTCTGTTAAACCTTGTCTTTCTGCTAATGGAATGCTGGCGTTTTTATCATTAAGGATGGGCCAATTGTGTGACTGTGTTACGTCTGGTCGTGGAGACGAAGACACGTCGTAACCGCTGGGCGTGTTCTGGGCCGATGCCGACATAGCCAAGCAGGCAAACAGCAGGCAGATTATGTGCCGACATTGAATGGACTGCTCGGCAAGTAAGCACCTGCCATCAAATTCACTACTACTAAAACACAGCATCTGAGCATACCAACTTGTAGATTTTAAGTATTTATATCTACTTTCAGAACTGTCAGGTTTGGGTGTCTCGGCGCCTTTTCTACAAGCGCTGAACTTGCGAGCCATACAAAGCTCTCCATGATGGCTCCCGTGTCCCCAGCGATGTTCATTGTTCCCAGCATGTCGCTTCTGCGTACACATTTTCCTCTACATAAAAACTAAACGAAAAGTCAACAATAGGTAACTTATATGAAAACAAACTTAATGGTAAGTGATGTTTACAAAACACCCGGCGTGGCACGTGGAAGTTCTAAGATTAGATATAGGTTCAGTGTCGTGTGCAAGCACGTCCCAGGTCGAAGAAACAAGACCAAGATGGCGGCGTTCACCTCCAGGTTGTCACGTCTGCTAGCAGCCAACTTCCGTTCAGGGATTGTGCCTGGTCGTGACTGCACGTGGCACTCTTGGGCTATATTTAGCGGATTAGACACTTAAGGTCTACAAGGTGTGGCATGCGCCTGGTACTGCAGCCAGCAGGGTTAGGATCGGCTAGCTTTTACCAGGAGTCAGGAGTGGTGAAAAGTGACAATTATTAGCCTGTCGATGACCCGCAGACTACACAAGTCAACCCCACCTAGGGTTGTTAGACGTCCGGCAAAAAAGACATGTCCTCCTTTTTAGCCTAGTATTCTCCGTCCGGCAGGCAAAACTAAAAACATTTTAAAATGTCCGGCTTTTCTTATATTTTATCTTATAATTTTTTTAATGTATTGTTACAGTTTTATGCATATGTGATTGCTAACGAGGATCTTCTATGAAAAGTTAGCTCCTCCGATAAATGTGTTGTTTAATTAATAAAGATAAGGTAATAATTGTACAATCGGCTGTTTAAATAATGTGTTTTTTTTTTTTTAGTATTTTGATAAAGGAATTGAATTTATATTTATTTTTTAATATGATTGTTTCTTTGTCGATCCACTAAAAGTAAGATACTTATTCAATAAGTTATTGGTAGCTACTGTGATAAAATTGTACTGGTTGTGGGTTTACTCTGGAACGATTCAAACGAAACATTCAATATGTCCTCATTTGTCCTCTTGTTTGTCTTATTATGTCCTTTTGGTGCCCACGTATCTGGCAACCCAAACCCCAACCTTCCCGCATAAAATGGCAAATCAGAGGACGAGATAGAAACTAGATACAATAAGGCAAACCAAATCATTGGACAAATGGTACCAATACTAAATAACTAACACGTATCAAAAGTTACTCTGAAAGCACTTAACAACGCATGCTACCAACTCCATGCTACCAATGCCAAACCTGGACAATGACAGAAAAAGAGAAAAGAAAAATCACAACAGAAATGAGATTCCTGAGAAGAATACTCTATGTTGATTTATTTGATTGTTTCGGGATTAGAGGTTTAAAGATTGAGCATAATCCACTACTGGCAACGCTGATCCGGTACGAACCTAAGGCCTTGTCCACGTCAGATTGGAAGCACTAGACGCGTCTAGTCGACTAGTCAATCGCGGCGATCGGGCACATTTTGAGCTATAGTCTACAATGAGTAACGTCGTGATATTCTAGTGTGATAATTGGGTCGCGTCTAGCCTGAGCTGCGTGGTCAAGTGGTTACACACCCGCCTCACACGCCAGTGATCCGGAGTTCGATCCCGTGCCCAGTCAGGGATATACACTACCGAAGAGCTCAAACGAGAGCGAAACTCGAGTCTAGTGCTTCCAATCTGACGTCGACAAGGCCCAAGGTTTGTACCGGAATACGATCAGCGTTGCCAGTAGTGGGTTGTGCTCAGTCTTTAAATATACTCTATGTTATAGTAGCGCTAGATTTTATTAGAAGATGGAAATAGAAGCAGAAGAAGAGGCCGGCCAAGTAAACGATGGACAGACTGAATAACAATGTCTATGGAAATCTCGATACATGAAGCTCATAAACGGGCACTCTCCCGCTGTTTATACTTCACCTCCACACCGCAAGGTACAAGAGGAACAAGATGAGATGAGATACTTAACGGAGATCAGCACAGCCGAATGGGTAGGAGCACTCGCTTTTAAACTTCCAGTGTGCTGATGTCTAGGTAGCGGGTTCAACCCCATGCACAGGTCAGTTGGACTTCTCGTCCTTGAATTTGGGACGTAAATTACAAGTTTCTCAGAAACCGGAGTGGGTTCACCTGGTGGCGGGGAATACTGGTAATAGGGAAAGCTAATGCACACGCAAAAATCAGTCCAGTGCACTAGAATAATTTCTGATACCGACGTTCCTCCTCCATGCCATGATGTCAAACTGTCCAGTATCCTCCCTCTCATACCGACGTTCCTCCTCCATGACATGATGTCAAACTGTCCAGTATCCTCCCTCTCATACCGACGTTCCTCCTCCATGCCATGATGTCAAACTGTCCAGTATCCTCCCTCTCATACCAACGTTCCTCCTCCATGCCATGATGTCAAACTGTCCAGTATCCTCCCTCTCATACCGACGTTCCTCCTCCATGCCATGATGTCAAACTGTCCAGTATCCTCCCTCTCATACCGACGTTCCTCCTCCATGCCATGATGTCAAACTGTCCAGTATCCTCCCTCTCATACCGACGTTCCTCCTCCATGCCATGATGTCAAACTGTCTAGTATCCTCCCTCTCATACCGACGTTCCTCCTCCATGCCATGATGTCAAACTGTCCAGTATCCTCCCTCTCATACCGACGTTCCTCCTCCATGCCATGATGTCAAACTGTCCAGTATCCTCCCTCTCATACCGACGTTCCTCCTCCATGCCATGATGTCAAACTGTCCAGTATCCTCCCTCTCATACCGACGTTCCTCCTCCATGCCATGATGTCAAACTGTCCAGTATCCTCCCTCTCATACCGACGTTCCTCCTCCATGCCATGATGTCAAACTGTCCAGTATCCTCCCTCTCATACCGACGTTCCTCCTCCATGCCATGATGTCAAACTGTCCAGTATCCTCCCTCTCATACCGACGTTCCTCCTCCATGCCATGATGTCAAACTTTCCAGTATCCTCCCTCTCATACCGACGTTCCTCCTCCATGCCATGATGTCAAACTGTCCAGTATCCTCCCTCTCATACCGACGTTCCTCCTCCATGCCATGATGTCAAACTGTCCAGTATCCTCCCTCTCATACCGACGTTCCTCCTCCATGCCATGATGTCAAACTGTCCAGTATCCTCCCTCTCATACCGACGTTCCTCCTCCATGCCATGATGTCAAACTGTCCAGTATCCTCCCTCTCATACCGACGTTCCTCCTCCATGCCATGATGTCAAACTGTCCAGTATCCTCCCTCTCATACCGACGTTCCTCCTCCATGCCATGATGTCAAACTGTCCAGTATCCTCCCTCTCATACCGACGTTCCTCCTCCATGCCATGATGTCAAACTGTCCAGTATCCTCCCTCTTATACCGACGTTCCTCCTCCATGCCATGATGTCAAACTGTCCAGTATCCTCCCTCTTATACCGACGTTCCTCCTCCATGCCATGATGTCAAATTGTCCAGTATCCTCCCTCTCATACCGACGTTCCTCCTCCATGCCATGATGTCAAACTGTCCAGTATCCCTCCCTCTCATACCGACGTTCCTCCTCCATGACATGATGTCAAACTGTCCAGTATCCTCCCTCTCATACCGACGTTCCTCCTCCATGACATGATGTCAAACTGTCCAGTATCCTCCCTCTCATACCGACGTTCCTCCTCCATGCCATGATGTCAAACTGTCCAGTATCCTCCCTCTCATACCGACGTTCCTCCTCCATGCCATGATGTCAAACTGTCCAGTATCCTCCCTCTCATACCGACGTTCCTCCTCCATGCCATGATGTCAAACTGTCCAGTATCCTCCCTCTCATACCGACGTTCCTCCTCCATGCCATGATGTCAAACTGTCCAGTATCCTCCCTCTCATACCGACGTTCCTCCTCCATGACATGATGTCAAACTGTCCAGTATCCTCCCTCTCATACCGACGTTCCTCCTCCATGCCATGATGTCAAACTGTCCAGTATCCTCCCTCTCATACCGACGTTCCTCCTCCATGCCATGATGTCAAACTGTCCAGTATCCTCCCTCTTATACCGACGTTCCTCCTCCATGCCATGATGTCAAACTGTCCAGTATCCTCCCTCTCATACCGACGTTCCTCCTCCATGCCATGATGTCAAACTGTCCAGTATCCTCCCTCTCATACCGACGTTCCTCCTCCATGCCATGATGTCAAACTGTCCAGTATCCTCCCTCTCATACCGACGTTCCTCCTCCATGCCATGATGTCAAACTGTCCAGTATCCTCCCTCTCATACCGACGTTCCTCCTCCATGCCATGATGTCAAACTGTCCAGTATCCTCCCTCTCATACCGACGTTCCTCCTCCATGCCATGATGTCAAACTGTCCAGTATCCTCCCTCTCATACCGACGTTCCTCCTCCATGCCATGATGTCAAACTGTCCAGTATCCTCCCTCTCATACCGACGTTCCTCCTCCATGCATGATGTCAAACTGTCCAGTATCCTCCCCTCTCATACCGACGTTCCTCCTCCATGCCATGATGTCAAACTGTCCAGTATCCTCCCTCTTATACCGACGTTCCTCCTCCATGCCATGATGTCAAACTGTCCAGTATCCTCCCTCTCATACCGACGTTCCTCCTCCATGCCATGATGTCAAACTGTCCAGTATCCTCCCTCTCATACCGACGTTCCTCCCTCCATGCCATGATGTCAAACTGTCCAGTATCCTCCCTCTTATACCGACGTTCCTCCTCCATGCCATGATGTCAAACTGTCCAGTATCCTCCCTCTCATACCGACGTTCCTCCTCCATGCCATGATGTCAAACTGTCCAGTATCCTCCCTCTCATACCGACGTTCCTCCTCCATGCCATGATGTCAAACTGTCCAGTATCCTCCCTCTCATACCGACGTTCCTCCTCCATGCCATGATGTCAAACTGTCCAGTATCCTCCCTCTCATACCGACGTTCCTCCTCCATGCCATGATGTCAAACTGTCCAGTATCCTCCCTCTTATACCGACGTTCCTCCTCCATGCCATGATGTCAAACTGTCCAGTATCCTCCCTCTCATACCGACGTTCCTCCTCCATGCCATGATGTCAAACTGTCCAGTATCCTCCCTCTCATACCGACGTTCCTCCTCCATGCCATGATGTCAAACTGTCCAGTATCCTCCCTCTCATACCGACGTTCCTCCTCCATGCCATGATGTCAAACTGTCCAGTATCCTCCCTCTCATACCGACGTTCCTCCTCCATGCCATGATGTCAAACTGTCCAGTATCCTCCCTCTCATACCAACGTTCCTCCTCCATGCCATGATGTCAAACTGTCCAGTATCCTCCCTCTCATACCGACGTTCCTCCTCCATGCCATGATGTCAAACTGTCCAGTATCCTCCCTCTCATACCGACGTTCCTCCTCCATGCCATGATGTCAAACTGTCCAGCATCCTCCCTCTTATACCGACGTTCCTCCTCCATGCCATGATGTCAAACTGTCCAGCATCCTCCCTCTTATACCGACGTTCCTCCTCCATGCCATGATGTCAAACTGTCCAGCATCCTCCCTCTTATACCGTCGTTCCTCCTCCATGCCATGTCAAACTGTCCAGCATCCTCTCTCTTGGCCTCCATCTACCTCTTTCCCCCTCCAACTTACAGGCAACATTTCACAAGATGCAATCCAGGTGAGGGAGAGTTCTTAAGAGCTATATTGAGTCAGCCATGATGTATGGATGCAAATCATGGGCAGTTAACAGACAAGTGAGGAACTATGTTGGGGTTGCGGGGACGTGGTATTATAGGCGAATGATGAACACTGTGGATAGATAGAAAGAACAACGACGATATTTTGAAAGAAGTTAACTGACATAGATGTGACTTTTGTGTGACTTTTTGTGAAATTGTCACTCGCTTAAAAGTCGACTTCATTGCACTGGGTTTTATCCCATATGGCTCGGTCTCTTTCCACAGCGCGGAAAGCGTCACACAAAGCACGAACTCCGTAGCTCTAGCGACGATCCACAGGAGTCTCCGAAAAATTTCACTCGTGAACAGAAGGACGCGGCCTGCAATCGAACCCACAACCTTCAGGGCCCGAGTCAAACGGCTTGACCACTTCACCGCGGAGACTCCTAGATAACTGACTACTCGCATGGGAATAAGACAGTCCACATCACTAATCCACATATATATATACATCACACAGTCACACATAACACAATATATCACATATATAATACATCACACAGTCCACATCCTCTGGGCATGCTATGATGAGAAGGAGAAAGCTGGAATATACCCTCACAGCGGGACAGTTGGAAGAAAGGCTGGGGGAGACCAAGAGAGACGATGCTGGACATTTCATTTTGACACAGAGGATTCACAGCACAAGACACCGTGAACAGACATGATCACCAACCTACACGGACTATATAAAGGGGAAAACACGAAACATGCGTGTGATCATTAGAGCCGTCGTCCAGTCATATCCTTTCCCTTAAATATAAAGGGACTCATGATGTGTGTGCCGCTGCCAGAAAACCATGTTATTAAGACTGTTCTGTCTGACTGAGAATAGAGAGGCACTCAAATTACCACTAAGGGATGTTCCATAAAGCAAACATCTTTTTCTTTTTCTTCTTTTTCAAGGGGAGTCCATCACGACATAGTCTATAAGAAGAAGAAACGCTGCCTTTGAATGGGGCCGAATTTTGTTTTTCCGTAAATGCTGATCTGAAATGTTAATAATTGTCACCCCCCCCCCCCCTATTTTTTTTTTGAGTCCCTCGCTTTGAACATAAACGTAGTCCATACACGCGCTACTACTTCTAGTGCACTGGACTGATTTCTGTGTGTGGATTAGCTTTCCCTATTACCAGTGTTCCTCGCCATCAGGCGAACCCACTCTTACTTCTGAGGTACTTGTAATACCCCAAGTCAAGGACGAGAAGTCAACATTTTAGTCCAACTGACCGGTGTATGAGGTTGAACACGCTACCTCAGCATTAGCGCACCGAGCGCTCTTATCGATTCAGCCTTGCTAACCTCTGTTGAGCGTCTTAATCCGCTAAATATAACTCAACATCGCCACATGTAGTCACGATCAGGCACAAACACTGAATGGAAGATCGCTCAAAGCAGACGTGACAACCAGAAGGTGAACGCCACCATCTTGTCTTGTTTCTTCGACCTGACTTGTTTGCACACGACACTGAACCTATATCTAAGTGTTGTTCAATTTAGCCTTATCAGCATCTTAGACCTCACGGCTCCATACTTTTAAACCCCACTGGATGAAATGAATGGTCATCATCATTCTTGATGGACAAACAACAACATATATCTAATGTTCAGAGAAGACAATTTGACAAGTTACTAATGTCAAACCTACGTCTGTGCCCGCGAGCGTTTACTTAAAAAAAGTTTATTGCTATAAAGAGTGTATGGCTTGACACAGATATTTGATTTATTTATTGCACAATTTATGACTAGAAACAGGTGCACAATCAACGCCTTAACTAGAAGAGACACAGACAAAGGGCGAGACAGACAGACAGACAGATAGATAGATAGATAGAAATGGAAAGAGAGACAGAGAGGAAGATTCAGACAGTGGTGGAGAGAGAACAGTGAGACAGAGAGAGAGAGAGAGGGGGAGAGATACAGCAAGGAGGATAGAGAGGAAGAGTGATGAGAGATGCAGCGAGGAGAGAGACAGAAAGGAGACAGAGAGAGTTGGAAAGATAGACAGAGAGGAGGAAGGAGAAACTGTGAGAGATAAGGAGAGAGACAGAGAAAGGATACGAGAGTGGCAGAGAGAGGATGTGTGATGAGACAAAGAAAGGATACGAGAGTGGCAGAGAGAGGATGTGTGATGAGACAGAGAAAGGATACGAGAGTGGCAGAGAGAGGATGTGTGATGAGACAGAGAAAGGATACGAGAGTGGCAGAGAGAGGATGTGTGATGAGACAGAGAAAGGATACGAGAGTGGCAGAGAGAGGATGTGTGATGAGACAGAGAAAGGATACGAGAGTGGCAGAGAGAGGATGTGTGATGAGACAGAGAAAGGATACGAGAGTGGCAGAGAGAGGATGTGTGATGAGACAGAGAGAGGATGTGTGATGAGGCAGAGAAAGGATACGAGAGTGGCAGAGAGAGGATGTGTGATGAGACAGATAAAGGATACGAGAGTGGCAGAGAGAGGATGTGTGATGAGACAGAGAAAGGATACGAGAGTGGTAGAGAGAGGATGTGTGATGAGACAGAGAAAGGATATGAGAGTGGCAGAGAGAGGATGTGTGATGAGACAGAGAAAGGATACGAGAGTGGCAGAGAGAGGATGTGTGATGAGACAGAGAAAGGATACGAGAGTGGCAGAGAGAGGATGTGTGATGAGACAGAGAAAGGATACGAGAGTGGCAGAGAGAGGATGTGTGATGAGACAGAGAAAGGATACGAGAGTGGCAGAGAGAGGATGTGTGATGAGACAGAGAAAGGATACGAGAGTGGCAGAGAGAGGATGTGTGATGAGACAGAGAGAGGATGTGTGATGAGACAGAGAAAGGATACGAGAGTGGCAGAGAGAGGATGTGTGATGAGACAGATAAAGGATATGAGAGTGGCAGAGAGAGGATGTGTGATGAGACAGAGAAAGGATACGAGAGTGGTAGAGAGAGGATGTGTGATGAGACAGAGAAAGGATATGAGAGTGGTAGAGAGAGGATGTGTGATGAGACAGAGAAAGGATATGAGAGTGGCAGAGAGAGGATGTGTGATGAGACAGAGAAAGAAGAGAGACAAAGCGAGGAGAGAGACAGAGAGAGAAGTCAGGCAGAAAGAGAGGCAGAAAGGGAGACAGAGAAGAGGAGAGAGAAACAATGAGAGGCAGAGAGAGGAGGATAGAGAAGCAAGGAGAGAGAGAGGAGGAGAGAGGCAGAAATGATAAGAGAGTGACAGAGAGAAGATGTGAGATGAGAGAGACAGAGAGAAGAGAGGAGTCAGACAGAGAGAGGCAGAAAGAGAGACAAACAGAGAGGTGAGGAGAGAAACTGAGAGACAGAGAGAGGAGAGAGAGACAGAGAGAGGAAGAGAAAGACGAGGTGACAAAGGAGGAGAGATAGAGAGAAGAGAGAGAAGGAGAGAGAGACAGAGAGAGAAGAAGAGAGAAAGGGGGAGGGACAGAGAGAGAGAGAGGCACAGAGAGAGTATGAGGAGAGAGAGAGAGAGAGGAGGAGGAGAGAGAATGAACAAACAAACTTTATTTTCAAAGGGTTACAAATTGGGCCCTTCCAATCACTCTTCTTTCGTACACCAACTATGATCTAATGTGCATGTTACATTCACATAGAAAAAAACATTGTCAACTAAATGCTGTGAACATAAACAAGACATATTACCATGTTATGAGACAGGCAGGCCAACAGACACACACACACACATGTACAAACACATATATACATAGCTACATTCATACATCAATAACACAAACTCTCACAGTTATACACCCACTCAATAGCTCACAATTACACACCCTCTGGCATACACATACACATATAATCACTCACACACAATTCCTTTAAAATATACTTACCAAAAGGGGTGATATTGAGTAGGTGAATTGTTCTGCCTAGCTACTTCACTCAAAGCAACGTATTCCCTTAGTGATTGTAAACACAGAAGCCCCTAACAATATGTTACATGATTTATTGCCTCATATATTTTGCTGTTTGTGCTCATATATACCATGGTGTTATCAATTAGTTAGTTATAATGAATATGAATATTTCATTGGTACTCTCCAGCTTCCCCAAAACAACGTTATACCTTAGCAGTGACTATTGTAACTAATTTAATGGATTTTAGCACATTTTTTGATGACGTCATGTACTTCATTTTTCACATTTGACCTACATACAAAGTGTAGTGAGACTTTACAAACAACCTGTAGATGGATACAATACATATGTCAAAAGGAAAGGGAGATAGCACATGAGGCAGACATTGATCAAGGGAGATAACTTACACGTAAATTATGGCTAGAGGGAGACAACACAAGTGCCACAAGGAAGATGAATACTTGAATGAGGTAATACGGGAATCAGACAAGACAGAAAGAGGTACCAGACAAGGCTAACATTGGTAGAGGGAAACAACTCGGGTATCAGGCGGAAGATGAATACTTGAATGAGGTAATACGGGAATCAGACAAGACAGAAAGAGGTACCAGACAAGGCTAACATTGGTAGAGGGAAACAACTCGGGTATCAGGCGGAAGATGAATACTTGAATGAGGTAATACGGGAATCAGACAAGACAGAAAGAGGTACCAGACAAGGCTAACATTGGTAGAGGGAAACAACTCGGGTATCAGGCGGAAGATGAATACTTGAATGAGGTAATACGGGAATCAGACAAGACAGAAAGAGGTACCAGACAAGGCTAACATTGGTAGAGGGAAACAACTCGGGTATCAGGAGGGAAATTAATACTTGAATGAGGTAATACGGGAATCAGACAAGACAGAAAGAGGTACCAGACAAGGCTAACATTGGTAGAGGGAAACAACTCGGGTATCAGGAGGGAGATTAACACTTGAATGAGGTAATACGGGAATCAGACAAGACAGAAAGAGGTACCAGACAAGGCTAACATTGGTAGAGGGAAACAACTCGGGTATCAGGAGGAAGATGAATACTTGAATGAGGTAATACGGGAATCAGACAAGACAGAAAGAGGTACCAGACAAGGCTAACATTGGTAGAGGGAAACAACTCGGGTATCAGGCGGAAGATGAATACTTGAATGAGGTAATACGGGAATCAGACAAGACAGAAAGAGGTACCAGACAAGGCTAACATTGGTAGAGGGAAACAACTCGGGTATCAGGCGGAAGATGAATACTTGAATGAGGTAATACGGGAATCAGACAAGACAGAAAGAGGTACCAGACAAGGCTAACATTGGTAGAGGGAAACAACTCGGGTATCAGGAGGGAAATTAATACTTGAATGAGGTAATACGGGAATCAGACAAGACAGAAAGAGGTACCAGACAAGGCTAACATTGGTAGAGGGAAACAACTCGGGTATCAGGAGGGAGATTAACACTTGAATGAGGTAATACGGGAATCAGACAAGACAGAAAGAGGTACCAGACAAGGCTAACATTGGTAGAGGGAAACAACTCGGGTATCAGGAGGGAGATTAACACTTGAATGAGGTAATACGGGAATCAGACAAGACAGAAAGAGGTACCAGACAAGGCTAACATTGGTAGAGGGAAACAACTCAGGTATCAGGAGGGAAATTAATACTTGAATGAGGTAATACGGGAATCAGACAAGACAGAAAGAGGTACCAGACAAGGCTAACATTGGTAGAGGGAAACAACTCAGGTATCAGGAGGGAAATTAATACTTGAATGAGGTAATACGGGAATCAGACAAGACAGAAAGAGGTACCAGACAAGGCTAACATTGGTAGAGGGAAACAACTCAGGTATCAGGAGGGAAATTAATACTTGAATGAGGTAATACGGGAATCAGACAAGACAGAAAGAGGTACCAGACAAGGCTAACATTGGTAGAGGGAAACAACTCAGGTATCAGGAGGGAAATTAATACTTGAATGAGGTAATACGGGAATCAGACAAGACAGAAAGAGGTACCAGACAAGGCTAACATTGGTAGAGGGAAACAACTCAGGTATCAGGAGGGAAATTAATACTTGAATGAGGTAATACGGGAATCAGACAAGACAGAAAGAGTGTCGTGTCCTCCTTTAAAGTGTCGTCCCTGGAGTGAGGAGAGCCGACACCCACATTATAATATATTTTTTTTTCTCCCTCTCAATATTCTGGAGAATCCACCAGCTTCCGTCCAACACACTCCATCAGCCTATGGACACCTTTTCCTATCACTCTCACACTGTCGTACTATGCCCCCTTCTCATACTTCCCCAACGCAACATACTCAACAACTCTTGCTTATAGAAATTAATAAAGATTAATTTATTAAAATAAAAGTGTAACGTATATGAGACGTGTATGTGAAGAAAATGTGTGACGTGTTCTATAAAGTGTGTAGACTCTGACTCTCAGACAGCAACCCAGTCAGCTGATCCCAGCAAAGATAGACCACAGCACGGTACGTCAGAACATGTACTTCTCACCCGTTGCCGAAACCATCTTGCCGGATACTGCTTTGCCTCTGTAGACCTCTGGTAATCCAATTTCATGAACATCCGAAATAGACACCGGTGGTATTAACAGTTAATCATGGACCGGTTGCACTCTACACAATGTCCGTTCCTAACGTTCCTTAACAAACTGCACAAGTCTTTTGTAGTGTGTACGCAGTTAGTTAGTTAGTTAGTTAGTCGACAGATCATCCTCGTTGCACATCGAACCATTCAGTCCATAAGTGCTAATTACTAATGTTAATTGTTACTGTACTAACACTAGGTACTCTTAGCCGGTTCTCGGTTCGTTACTACTGTCTGATGCTGTGTGGTGCATCAGTATGCATCCCTCTCTTTGATGAATCAATTTCCTTCTAGCGTAAGTTACGTTTCTGTATGCAACTTTTATTGACTCTTGAACTGGTGTTCTTCAGAATGGGTTTTTTAATTCTTTCCCAAAACTTGTAGAGTTTCCTTGGATCTGGTAGGGAACCTAGGATAGAAACAACACATCTGGTGATAGTACTAGTCACTGATCCCTTCGGCTGAGTGTAAGCCTATCACCTTGCTTAATGATCTTTAGCTAACTAGACTTAGTCACAGAGCAGATTAGCTACCCACCTAGAGCCGAATCAGGCTATGACAAAGAAAAATCACCAAACAGAATGCGGAACCCCGCCCACCAGGGACACCTACGGGAAGATCCCAATTATCCCTCATTACTCAATTCTCAACTAGTAAAGCTTATCAACACTTCACTAATCTATTCTAGCTAACAGAGCCAAGTATCACTTCACTACTCTAGCTAGTTTCCACTAACAGTGCTAATCATCACACTATAGTTTAACAAGGCCACAGTCTATATTAATTATAACGAATATATTATAATAGGTTATACCTTAAATGGCACTACTGCAGTCCTATCAATCATATCTACATCTGCCATTATAGGCACGTGTAAAATTAAGTCACTAATTAACACACGGTAGATATTATTTCCACTAAGCACTGCAGTGCCCTGGCACTCTGACTAGAGCATTTTTCAAGTCCCCCCTAGTTGATCCCAACTCGGGTTTATATGGCAAACTACCAAAGTTGGCCACGTGACGTTATCCTTTATGCCCCGACACAGGTGGCACCGTGGCAGATCATCCCTTGTCAAGAATCCATTTTCCTGGCTTTAGTCCTGTCAAAGTTGTCAGTAATAGTTTAGATTCTCAAACAAGCCAGCGAGTTTCTGTCGAGTTACAACAAAGAGTTGCAAATAACCCCGTCAATCCTCTCGATGTGCCGGAAACCAAGAATTGACAGATGCACTGTTTTCTCCCAAGTCGGGCACTTCCAACCTGTTGATAAACTGTCAATCTTCTGTTCCGTGGTGACAATCCCAGCAGCCATTTCCGTCTGATGTCCTAAGCCGACAATCATATGTGATTCTAACTGTTAATGAACTGCCAACTCGATGTATCCATTCCTTCTCACTCACCACCAAATGTGTTTATGGGCTGACACGATGTAACCTGTGCAGCTGTGTTTACTCTGTTAGTACGACTGTTGTGGCCTAGAAAATATACGCCACGCAAACGTCGGTATTATTAGCTGGTTAACTCATGGCGCTCGTGACAAAGAGGTACCAGACAAGGCTAACATTGGTAGAGGGAAACAACTCGGGTATCAGGAGGGAAATTAACACTTGAATGAGATAATAGAGCAGACACAAGCAGAATACAGAAACTAAGTTTGGACTTGCAGAATCCAGGCAAGGTTCAATTCCCTTACATACAACAGAAACTTATTTTTCTATCAATTGGTTATTTAGCACATCAAACTATTCAGTCCATAAGTGCTCGGATCCTCTCTTCAGCAAATCCCGCAGCGTGTAGCGGCTCACAGCAGTTCTATGTTGGTTTATCAATCTTCTTTGGCTTCCTGCGTAATATTCTATTTTTAACTAATGTTCAAGTACAAACTATCGACTATATTTCCTGATTGAAATGCGTAAACTGTCATTAATTTCATTTTCTCTTGCTATTAGGATTATTGTTTTAGTCTGTTATGCACTTGTTATTGATTTAATTATTAGACTGACATAATCTCATCATCATTATCATCAAGTACCCTGCCAGCTGGCGTAGGCGTTCATGGCTCTCCACAGATTTCGGTCTTTGGTTTTCTGATCAACTCTGCTGCTGATATTCCTCCATGCCACCGTCTCAATCCATCCAGTATCACTTCTCTTGGTCTACCTCTGCCTCTCTTCCCCTCGATCTTTCCAGTTGTCACGATGTTCTCCAATGCCCTCTCTTCTTATCACATGACTGAAGAAAGATGTTTGTCTCTTTCTTATTGTTGTACATACAGTTCTAGTTTCATTAGCCTGTTTCAGGCAGTCGTTGTTAGTTACTCTGGCAGTCCAAGGAATTTGCAACATTCGTCTCAGGAACCACATCTCTGTTGCTTCCAATTTCTTCTTAATTTGTTCATTTACATTCCAAGATTCACTGCCATACAGCAAAACTGATTCTATATAGCATTTCAGCACTCTCTTTCTTATACTCAGTGATAGCGACCTATTGCACAAGATACTCTTCATTTTCTGAAATGCGTCTTTTGCCTGCCCTATTATGCCCTTAATCTCTGTTGTACATCTTCCATCTGATGTTATAAATGCCCCTAGGTATCTAACATTATTCACTTAGTTAGGAATTTGTCCTTCTATTACTATGTCAGATTCTAACAGCCACAATTTGACTTCTTTCTTTAAAACCATTTACAATAATCGTCATAGGTGCAAATGAATCACCACATTTTCCTTCTTCATCACAGAGTATTAGGAAAAATTATCAAGACGAGGGACGAAAGTTCATTAGGTTACTGGGCACAAAAGGAAGCTGTGTTTCATAGATCAAAGGTCTTTGTAAGCCAGAAGTAACCTTGACCAAAGCAACAGTTCCTTTAACCTCCACCCCATCCACAACCAACCCAAATAAATCCATTGTGTTTGCCGTGAAGTTACTACCCAATGCAGCTGAATTCACAATCTTTGTCTGTTTGGGGGTTTGTTTTATATATGAAAATGAAAGCATTATATAAATGTATTTGTTGTATTCGCAATATAAAGGAAAATACACAATGCACCCCGTCTTATAAATTCACACTGCTTTGTACGAGATAAAATTGTACAAAGTAAGGGAAGACATGGATATAAGGAGGGAACAAACAAGTCAAACATCGGTAGAGGGGAGCTGTCAACTCCTCCGACATCGACGAACGATTAGTTACTTTCGCCATCATACAATACAGTCACATCCAGCTTTATACATTAAGGTGTAATTACTTAATTACACGGATTACTTATCCGTCAGGAAGTCTCTGTTGCGAAGTGGTCAAGCCGTTTGACTCGTGCTCCGAAGGTTGTGGGTTCGATTCCGGGCCGCGTCCTTCGGTTTACGAGTTAAATGTTTCGGAGACTCCTGTGGGTCGTCTCTAAAAAGCTACGGAGTTCGTGCTTTGTGCGACGCTTTCCGCGCTGCGGAAAGAGAGCGAGGCATATGAGATAAAACCCGGTGCAATGAAGTCGACCCTGTCGACTTTTAAGCGACTCTTTTTTTTATCCATGGACAATTATAGTGGAACATTGTAACGAAATATTTGCGTCCATGGATTTGAGAATAAACAGTTTTAAACTAAAGGGGAGCAATCCAATGCAGATGAATGGTCCTATTGTTCCAAGAGAAATAACTCACTCAATAGGACAAGAAACGCTTGCATATAGGTTCTGACAATAAAAACTTCATGTTTGAAAAGGATAGCCACAATTCGTATTTATATGAAACTTTTGAATGTAAACCGCATTTAATGATCTGTGAAGAAGTAATTCAATAAATAGTATGCAGTCATCACACAAACAAATAGAGAATCTTGCTGCATTTTACTTCGTTGGATCTTGTTGTATTTTGTAAATGTAAAAGAAAATACGTAAAGCACCTTGTAAAAACACAGTTTTGTACGAAATGAAACCACACTAAAAAGAAAAAGCATGTTATTAAAATATTACGAAGGGACATAACAACATACAATATTCCAAGGGAAATTACTAATAATAGAATAAGTTTATTATGTATTTAAAATACTTTTGCATGTTTTAAAATCTTGATATAATAAAAAAAAAAAAATAACTACAAAAGTATAATATGTAATTAAAAGAATAAGAATTTTAAGATATGTCTAAAGTTTCTGTAAAAGTAATGGCCATATTTTAGACAGATGACAATTTTCTAACACAGTTTTGTACTTTTCTTGATATTACATTTAACATTTTTTCAGGTCTGTCTTACAGGCCAAATGGTTTCTCTTCACAACGTATAAATTATTCGCCTTTAGAAATGGTCTTGTAATTCCAGTGGTTTATCTTGTAGTAGATAGAGTACACCTCCCCACAGACCTCGCGGTGGGGCCGAATTGCCCCCTCCCCCCTAAGGGGGGTCTAATAGGGGTCCGAACCGACCCCATGCGCGCCCCCTAAGGGTCCGAACCGACCCCCATTCGCATCCCTAAGGGGGTTGAATTGGGTTTCTAACCGACCCCAGCAAGAGAGGCTCGCCTCGGTACTATCATTCTGACTCCATATATTTCTCATAGCCAGATATATTATTTTGGAATTAAAGCTGTCATATTTCCTACAGGTGACTCAAGCCGGTGTGATATATTTTAGTAACACGCCTGCAACCACAAAGCTCCCGAAAAAACGGCGGGCTATTTCTTACCCCCACACGCTGGTGTGGGGGATTTTAATGCAAAAGTAGGAAAGGGAAAAATAGAGGATATAGTGGGGAATTACGGTTTAGGTACAAGAAATGAAAGAGGAGAGAAACTAATAGAATGGGCAAATATTAATGATATGATAATTGGAAACACATGGTTTAAACACCATAAAAGACGACTATACACATGGAAAAGCCCTGATATGAAAATACGCAACCAAATTGACTACATACTTATTAATAAAAGATTTAGAAATGCATTAATTAATGTAAAGACAATGCCTGGTGCTGACGGTAACAGTGATCATGTACCACTATGTGGACAAATAAAAGTAAGATTAAAGAGAGGGGGAAAAAATGGTTTAAAAACTTGAGACTTAATAAAGAGGTTCTGAAAGTAGATAAAGAAATTCAAGAACAATACAGAGTGACTGTGAAAAATAGGTACAATGCAATAGCTAAAATACAGAGTATAGATGAACAATGGGAAATGTTAAGGGACTCCATTCATCAAACTAGCAAAGAAATATTACCGGAGAGAAGCCAAAAAGCTAAGAAAAAATGGATGAATGAAGAAATCTTAAGGTTGATGGACAAAAGGAAACAGAATAAAAATGACAAACAAGAGTATGCTAAGATAAATAAAGAAATAAGAGATAAATGTGTGAAGGCAAAAGAAAGTTGGTTAAATGAGCAATGCAGAAAAATTGAATTAAATTCCATTAAAGATCAAAAAAGTATGTACAGACAAATCAGCGAGCTCACAGGAAGAAAAATAAGAATAAATACAGGGTGTTTGAAATCAAAAACAGGACAGAATTTATTGGAGGAAGGTGCTATAATGAAGAGGTGGAATGAGTATATAAGAGAATTATATAATGGAGACAGGGAAGAATTAACAGAAGAAAGTAACTTAGAAGGCCCACCTATTCTAAAAGAAGAAGTCGCTGATGCTATGAAACATATGAAGAAAGGAAAAACAGCTGGGCCAGATGAAATCACAGTAGAAGAATTAGTAGTATTGGGAGAATTTGGGGTAGATATATTAACCAAAATGCTGAATGATATTTACAACAGTGGATATTTACCGAGCGATATGCTGAAATCTGTATTTATAGCAATACCAAAGAGACCAGGAGCACTTGAATGCGAAGATTTTCGTACAATTAACCTCATAAACCATGTCACTAAGCTTCTACTCAGAATTATAATGAGAAGAACAAGAAAGAAAATAAAAATGGAAATTAGTGAAGAACAGTATGGTTTTATGGAAGGAAAGGGTACAAACAATGCAATGTATATATTACGAACACTAATAGAAAGATCAATAGAGAAACAAAGAGACATATATTTATGCTTCATAGATTATACTAAGGCATTTGATAAAGTAAAACATGATGAGCTGATTAAAATGTTGGAAGATATCAACATTGATGGGAAAGATTTAAGAATAATAAAGAATATATACTGGAACCAAGTAGCAGCAATTAAAATGGGAAATAAAGAGGGTAGTTACGAACAGATAAAGCTAGGAGTACGACAGGGGTGTGTCTTGTCACCCGATCTCTTCTCCCTGTATAGCGAAGTAATAATGAGAGAGATCAAAGAGAAGCCAGGAATACTAATCGGAGGATATAATATAAACAATATACGCTATGCAGATGACACAGTATTGGTAGCGGATAATGCAACAGACCTACAACAATTGTTGGACAGTGTAGTAACAGAGAGTGCACAGAAAGGACTGTCCTTGAATATCAAGAAAACAGTAACAATGGTGATATCAAAGAAAATGGGGACACCAAAATGTGACATAGAAATAGAAGGGGAAATTCTCAACCAAGTGGATAATTTTAAATACCTAGGGGCACTTATAACATCAGATGGAAGATGTACAAAAGAGATTAAGAGCAGAATAGGGCAGGCAAAGACAGCATTTCAGAAAATGAAGAGTATCTTATGCAATAAGTCGCTATCAATGAATGTAAGAAAGAGAGTGCTAAAATGCTATATAGAACCAGTTTTGCTGTATGGCAGCGAATCTTGGAATGTAAATGAACAAATTAGGAAGAACTTAGAAGCAACAGAGATGTGGTTTTTAAGACGAATGTTGCGAATTCCTTGGACTGCCAGAGTAACTAACAACGATTGCCTGAAAGAGGCTAATGAAACTAGAACACTATATACAACAATAAGAAAGAGACAAACATCTTTCTTTGGTCATGTGATGAGAAGAGAGGCATTGCAGAACATCGTAACAACTGGAAAGATCGAGGGGAAGAGAGGCAGAGGCAGACCAAGAGAAATGATGCTGGACGGACTGAGACGGTGGCATGGAGGAATATCATCAGAAGAGTTGATCCAGAACACCAAAGACCGAGATCTGTGGAGAGTCATGAACGCCTACGCCAGCCGGCACGGCACTTGATGATGATGACACGCTGGTAACAGAATGTGCTGCTAACAGAACACACGGCTACACACAGCGCGCTTATTTCCCCAGCCAACAAGCGACGTGGAAGTTAATCACTACGAGCTAACTATAGCGCAAAAATCTCCAGGGCAACCCCGAGTGCCAGCAACCATTTCTTTCTTTTTTTGTCGTACATACTAGGCTGCTTAGAAATTGAAAAACAATACAACAGTCAAAATACCAAATTAGTGCACAAAAGAATTCAGGAACTTACTAATAAAAGAACAAGTACATCAACAAGCTGTCTAAAAATTAAAGATGGCAAAATCATAATAGAAAAAGATCAGATTCTACATGTATGGACAGATTATGTGAAAGACCTGTATAATGATAACAGAGAGGAACAGTATGCTATTAGATTTAATAATGAAGGACCAGAAATTTTAAAGATGGAGGTTCAAAATGTTCTTAAGCATATGAAAGCTGGCAAGGCCCCCGGTGCAGATAACATCACAACAGAAATGATTAAAGCTTTAGAAGAATTTGGACTAGAGCAAGTCACTAGACTGCTGAACACATTATATGATACTGGAGATATACCTTCTGAATTATGTAATTCTGTATTTATTGCAATCCCAAAGAAATCAGGAACCTTAGAATGTGATCAACATAGAACAATTAGTACAATGAGTCACATCACAAAGATTTTGTTACGAATTATCATGCAAAGAGTGAGGAAGAGAATACAACCTGAAATAGGGGAAGAACAATGTGGGTTTGTAGAAGGAAAGGGTACAGTAAATGCTGTGTATATGCTGCGAACAGTTATTGAACGTGCTTTAGAAGTAAACAAGGATATACATCTTTGCTTTATTGACTTCACAAGAGCTTTTGATAGAGTTAGACATGACAACATTGTGGATATGCTTGAAGATCTAAAAATTGATGGGAAAGACATTAGACTTATAAAAAACATATATTGGAAACAACAAGCTGCCATAAGGATTGATAATGAAGTAGGACAATATCAACCTATTAAGAGAGGTGTTAGGCAGGGATGTGTAATGTCTCCAGATCTTTTTTCCCTATACAGTGAAAATATTTTCAGAAATGTAGAAGACCTAAATGGAATCAGCATTGGAGGACGAAACATAAATAACATTAGATATGCAGATGATACAGTATTGATTGCAGACAATGCACAGGATCTGCAACAATTAGTAGACGCTGTTGTTGTACACAGTGAGCAGCTGGGGTTGGAATTAAATTGTAGGAAGACACAGGTTATGGTCGTCACTAGGAAGAACGAAGTACCACAATGTAATATACAAGTAAATGGGAATATTCTTCAACAAGTGAATCGGTTCAATTATCTCGGAACAGTCATAACATCTGATGGCAGATGCCTTGAAGAGATTAGAACAAGAATCGCCATTGCGAAAGTAGCCTTTAGCAAGATGAAAAACATTCTGACCAATAAAATGATGTCAATTGAAACGAGAAAAAGAGTGTTGAGGGATACATAGAGCCTGTTCTTTTGTATGGATGTGAAACTTGGACAATGTGCAGTCAAGCTGAAAAACATCTGATGGCTGCAGAAATGTGGTTTCTGAGGAAAATGCAAAGAATACCATGGACAGATAGAAAAACCAATGACCAAGTACTACAAGAGACAAATGAAAATCGTAGATTGATTAGAGAAATTAGACGTAGACAGTCAAAATTTTTTGGACATGTTATGAGAAGAAATGGACTGGAGAACTTAGTGACAGCTGGCAAGATCGAAGGGAACAGACCAAGAGGAAGACCGAGAGGAAAATACCTGGATTGCTTGGCCACATGGCATGGACGAGACAGGAACACTGAGCTGATCCACGACTCTGGTGATCGAGTGAAGTGGCGAATCATGACCGCCCACGCTTTCCGGCATGGCACATGATTGATTGATTGATGTTTTGCTATTTGTGCTCATATATGCCACAGCGCTATTAATTAGTTAGTTAGTTAGTTAGTCGTGGTTCAAACTTCACCGCAACAGGTCATCCCCATTATGCTCCATTCCTGTGCCAGTGAATAACACAAAAAATGCTCCTCACTGTCCTATGTGATCAATGGAATAGACAGGGGTCTCGGCAAGCCAACAGCCCGCAGAGGTACAACATGCATAATGTTGCCGCCAGAATGCCAACACAAAAGTCCTCCACGAAAAATACAGTTCATCGTCGATGGAATCGACAGTCACCAGAAAGACTTCATTGACCCGGGTATTATCCCATATGGCTCGATCTCTTTCCGCAGGGAGACCCGCCGAAAGCGCCGCACATAGCACGAACTTCGTAGCTCCAGCGACACTCCCAGGAGTCTCCTGAAAAAATGCACTCATGAACAGAAAAGGCAAACCAGTCAATTCAGCAACAGCCAGCCACCATTATTTCGAATATGCAGTTCATGCTACAAGCAACAGCAGACAGATGTAAAAGCATTCCACACGAAATTCACAGCTCACAGTGTCGCGCCACGAACTCACTCAATAGCAGGGCCACAGAACCATGTACTACCAGTCCAACATGAGGAAAATGCAAATGCAAATCGTAGCCACAAGCATAAATACTCGAGGGGCCTTGACGTTTCAAATGCCTATCTACATTATTGGGGACCGGAAGTGTCATCTATTGATCGATGTTATCAATTAAGTGGTTCCAACCAACTTTATGCAGGCAGAAAGATTTCATTATAAATTTGCGATTACCACTGGGATGACTTATGATACTCTAGGGAAGTATGCCATGATAGTAACTTTAGATTCATCATAAGCATCGAATGACAAGATTGCAGATTATTTTTTGTGAAAATATCAAGTTTATTTTCAATAATATAACACATGACATCATCAACAGCTAAGGTTGTATTAGGAAAAAAGTAGTTTTAACATAAAACTGCAGAATAATTTTTAAAATAAATGTAAAAATTAATAACATGTTGCTCTCACACATATTTTCATGGGCTTTTAAAATCTTTGTTTCATTTAATTTTGCTCTTTCAACAATAAAACAATTTTTAATTTGTATAAATATCACAATATTCAAATTTTGTTACATTCATAAATTAAAGAACAGTTATCCTCAGGGTGCCAGTAAAAAAAGATTGAAAGTCAAGAGAATTGGCTTCATGGCACTGGGTTTGTTCCCATATAGCTTGGTCTCTATTCGCAGAGAAGCTAACCGTTCCCATATAGCTTGGTCTCTATTTGCAGAGAAGCTAACCATTCCCATATAGCTTGGTCTCTATTTGCAGAGAAGCTAACCGTTCCCATATAGCTTGGTCTCTATTTGCAGAGAAGCTAACCGTTCCCATATAGCTTGGTCTCTATTCGCAGAGAAGCTAACCGTTCCCATATAGCTTGGTCTCTATTCGCAGAGAAGCTAACCGTTCCCATATAGCTTGGTCTCTATTCGCAGAGAAGCTAACCGTTCCCATATAGCTTGGTCTCTATTCACAGAGAAGCTAACCATCTGTCAAAACTGTCGCTCAGAATACGAGCTCTGTAGCTCCGGCAACAAAATATCTTTGACAACCAGAATGAGTCATCAAAAAATTTTGAACAGAGGCAAAGGCACAAAGACAACTTAGAATATACATCAGAAAAGGGCAGCCAACATTTTTGGCCGCATTACTTAGAGAGAAAAATGGGAACATTTTATAACAACTGGAAAGATTTCGATAAAAAAAATGACAGAGGAAGAGAGTGAGAGAAGATTCTTGAGAGTTTCTGACCATGACATGGACTGATCAATTCTGGTGTGGAGATTGTGAAATGTGGAGAACTATGGTGGGCCACGATTTAAAAAAAAAAAAATAATAATAATAATAACATACATTGAATAACTTTGCTAACATTCGTGCATAACTGAGGTTTTCTATAATGTTTCTGTTACAAACAACTTTGCTAACATTCATGCACAACTGAGGTTTTCTATAATGTTTCTGTTACAAACAACTTTGCTAACATTCATGCACAACTGAGGTTTTCTATAATGTTTCTGTTACAAACAACTTTGCTAACATTCATGCACAACTGAGGTTTTCTATAATGTTTCTGTTACAAACAACTTTGCTAACATTCATGCACAACTGAGGTTTTCTATAATGCTTCTGTTACAAACAACTTTGAAATCCAGCATTTTGATATGATTTTTTTCCCCAAAACACAGCTGGTGCTGTTCCTTTAAGGACAATGAACGTGTTTCACAATTTCTTGACATCCCGATTCAAGGGTTCGAAATCGATGATATGGGTGTTGGTCGTTCAGAAAGCATTGGCAAACTACAGAATGTAAAAACTGTCTAGAAACTGTCACAAACTGTAAAAAAAAATGCTGGAGTTGATTGCAATGTGCTGTTAAGGACATGCAACTAACTTTTTTCAAAACACAGAAAAGTGAAACTGGAATAAAATGTTAATAAATGTTACAGAATACAAATAAATATATGCAAATATGGACGGATGAAGAAATGTTTTTACAATAGAGATCACAAGTATCACATGCGAGGTATGTTAAGTAGACTTTTGAATTAACTCTGAAAACTGGGAGAATGTTGTGGCTCTTCCCTCTGCTGCAGCAGCTGAGGATAGAGGCAGCTACACAGGGTTGCTTCATTATCTTATTACATTCTAGCTAGCAATTTAACTCCTTCTGTCCCAGATAGATGTTACACTGGTATTTTCAGACCAAAATAGCAATCATGTTAACAAATTCTGACCCAGACAGTTGTTATGTTAGCAATTTCTGACCCAGACAGTTATTATGTTAACACTTTAGTATCCAGACAGTTTTTATGTTAACAATTTTTTACTCAGACAGTTATTAATTATATAAACACTTTATTATCCAGATAGTTATTATGTTAACAAATTCTGACCAGACAGTTATCCCAGACAGTTATATTGTTAAAAAATTCTGACCAGACAGTTGTTATGGTGGCAATTTCTGACCCAGACAATTACTATGTTAACACTTTATTATCCAGGTAGTTATTATGTTAACAAGTTCTCACCAAATAGTTATTACATTAATTTCTGACCAGACAGTTATTATATTAACAAATTCTGTCTCACAAAGTTACTAATGTAAGCTAACAAAGACCCGGGACAGAAAGAGTTGAAGTCTGTGATGGATGGAGTGACCACTGACCACATGGTGAGAATAGAATGAATGAACTGTCACAGTTGTTTATTGTCTATTGTGTTCTCTGCTATCTAATTCATTCCCGAAGTTTTCAGAGGGTGAAAGTGTCTGATAGCCGATGTGTTTGTGAAGTTGAAAGGGGACTGCGCTGATAATGTCATAAGCAAGGTCAGATGAGGGTTAAACACCTGGGCTTGTTGCTTGCTAAATGAATAAAAGCTTCAATGATTTCTCCATGCATTGACGACTTATGACATTACAGACAAGTAGCAGAAACTGCCTCTGGGCAAACTTTAAGCAGATGTGTTAGCAAAGTTGATAGGGAACTGCACTGATAATGTCATGAGTGCAGTCAGATGAGGGTTCGACGCCTAGGCTTGTTGCCTGCTAAGTGAGGGAAAGATTGGCTGCCTATTCCTTCATGCAGTCAGGCCTACAAAATGTGATGACACTACCACATCACACCCACAGCAGGAGACTGCCTTTGGACAAATTGTTAAAGATTTTATTTGTTAAGTGTCTTGTGGTTGTACTTTGGTCAGCTTTAAGTGGGGGAAATGTTACGTCGGAAACTAAAAACTCATTCTCTGATCCCCCATTATAAGGATGATGATAGTGTGTTGTATGATACACAGCGTTAGTATCTATCAACAAAACTGGCCATAAACTCTTCTTCCAAAGGTTCTTGTGTCCTCAGGTCATCGGCCACCGTTGACATTTCTATTGAGCCGTCTGCAAGTGCTAATGCCTGTTTAAAGAAAAAAATACAACAGCCTCAAGGTTAAATAAATACATGATGAAATTAGGGGGTTGAAATTTACATTCAAAATGGAGTTTATGTATGCTTGGGTGGCGGGATATGGTATCCCTTATCAAAGGACAAGAAGAGTGCCTCCTTCCCTCCGATAGCCTATGGGACACCCTTGGGCTAAGTGGAGTACCTGTTTAACCTCCCGATCAGGGTTACGTGAAGCCATGGGTGCAGGTGGTGGATGAAGTTGAAGAGCAGCCGATAGATAGTTGTATGTTATGGTCTCCAATTTCACGACAGTAGGCAGAATATCTCCTTATGGAGACAATGGCTACGGTCATCAACCAATATGGTCACTGCTAAGAAAGAAAGCAATGGCAAATGACCTTCTTTACAGATGCCCAGAAAATGATGTTTCGTCACATCCACGACTCTGGTGATTTTGCGAGATGGCAAAACTAGACCGCCCACACTTACCGGCATGGCACATGATGATGATAACGCCAAGTAAATCACAAACAGCTACAAATGCTGGGGATGATTGTGATGTCCTGCAAAGGACATGCATCTAACTTTTCCCCCACTTCTCTAGCCTTTAAATGGACTTAATCTAACTGCACAGTGCACCACTTTGTCTGGTCTAACTGCAGACACACTGTCTAATATGGAAGACACTGTCTAACAAGGGACATCCTGTATAACTTGGGACATCCTATCTAACTTGAAACATCTTTCAAAGTTAGGAGACCCTGTTTTACTCAGGACGCCTTATCTAACTGGGGATACCCTGCCTAACCAGGGATACTTTGTTTAACTACAGATACAGTCTAACTCGGGACAACTTGTCTAACCTGGGACAACTTGTCTAACCTGGGACACCTTGTCTAACTTGGGACAACTTGTCTAACTTAGGACACCTTGTCTAGCTTGGGACACTTTGTCTAACTTGGGACTAGTCTAAATTGGGACAACTTGTCCAACTCAGGACACCTTGCCTAACTTAGCACAACTTGTCTAACTTGGGACACCTTGTCTAACTTGAGACAACTTGTCTTGCTTGCTTGCTTGTGTTTGCTGGCTATGAACTTCAGCGTGAAGTCCTGTATATCGGATGAAGACATCCTGTTGTCCAACATCAGTGTGATGTTATACAAGACCTGAGGTTTGCGTGAGTATCCGTTGTCCCATGTCTGGCTTATTGGTGTGCAGACTGGTGGTTCCTCCCCGTGCAGGCAGACACTCTCCGACTTCGGAGGAATCAACGATCCTACTATGTTAGTCAGGACTCCAAAGGGACCTGTTGCCCAGGACGCTCGGCGAGGACGCGTCAATAGGTCTTGGCCAGTATAGAACCCAGCCCTGGTGCCTTGGAAACACCTCTGCGTCCCGACAACTTGTCTAACTTGGGACACCTTGTCTAACTTGGGAAATCCCTCTATGTAAATTCACCAGATACCCTTCTCTCCAGTCTATTGGTATTTCTTCAGTTTCCCAGACTCTGCTAAATATCTAGCGCAGCAGTTCAGCTAAGGTGTCTTTGTTATCTTTAATTAAGCATCTGCTGGGATATAGTCTAGACCAGCAGCTTCACCATCATTCGGTAGTCTGATGGCTGTTCTTATTTCTTCTTTGGATGATTTCTCACAGTTGATATCCAGCTTCAGTAAAAAAAACAAAAAAACAGTAAAAGTAGCACCAGCTCTTCTCACAAAAACATGTGCAGAAACTGTAGATAGCAGTTGCCAGTTACAATGATTGGGAATGACAGTAGCCCATTGGTTAGCACACTCGTTTGCTGGCCTGGTGATCATGTGTTCGATTACCCATTGAGGCAGATTTTTAAAAACTGATGTGGTATTCCAGGTTGATCCAGCCACAAAATGGGTACTAGGACATTTCCTGGCAAGTAAAGGCTGTCAGCATTAAACTGACCATGCCATCCATCAAATGCTGATCGGTTTATACAATTATGGGGCTAGCACAATTACGCCTCAAGGCATTTTTAAAAGGTACCTCTACTATTTGCTTTTTATTAGAATTAATTTTTGTTGCATGTCACAATAAGCTTTAATGTCAATTTAAAAGATGAAGCTTATTTCTTGGGCTTTCCTTTCACTGCCTTTTTGGTGGGCTTCTTGGACTTGGCAGGAAGTCTACCAGCTGCTTTCCTCAGTTTCCCAAATTCAACATTGATCAAACAGTTGCGAGCTTGTTTGGCCTTCATTATCTTGAATCTCTTAACGTCAGTTAACTGTGCTCTTCTTTCACTTGTGGCCAGCTTATTAGCCCAGTTGGTTTGATGATAGCTGAAAGTAAAAACAGAATTACAGAATTGGCTTACCATGTGTGCAGGTCTGGAAGTACCTGGCATCAGCAGTCCTGGATCTCCTCCAAAATCCATGAATGTGGCACTGCAGAAACAAATTTGTTATCGTATAATTCTTGCTGGTTCTGTATATTTCTGCCTGTTTGTCCTTATCTATATAAATACTTGAATTATGTATTTTTGTTGACATAAAAGTTAATTGATTTATTTTAATTAATAAGACTGAGGATAAAAGAACAAGGAAAGTAAATACCTGGATGGCTTGGCCACATGGCATGGTCAAGACAAGAACACAGAGCTGATCCATGACTCTGGTGATCGTGTAAGATGGTGAAACATGACCACCCGTGCTTACTGACATGGCACATGATAATGATGACTTAACTTACTACCATTATGACGAGAATGACGTTCTGCAAATAACCTGCTACATCAGTGGTTCTCAACCTTTTTTGGCCCATGCTCCCCTTTACCATATGTTCCCTGGGGGGGGGGGGGAATTCCCCACCGGTTGAGAACCACTGTGCTACATAATTATGATGAGTTAATGTGCTAAAAAGCATCTGTTTGAAATAGAAAGAGTTAAATTTAACACTGCCAAGAACAGCAATGAGAGTTAAACTGTGGCAGAAATGAGCATGATAACACACCTGCCAGATATGATCTTGTCCACTTTGATTGGTCCTCGCCCATTGTCAACTAAATCAAAAGTGAAGATTGTCGAACTGTCATCCAAAACAAAAAACACAGCAGGTCGGCTGTGAGACCAGCGGACATGTTGAATTGTCCTTCCTGAAATGAACCCTCGCCAGGAAGAAATAGGATTTTCTGAAAAAAATGAAAGAAATGTTGAAAAATAAAAACAAATCTTCTTCTTCTTCATCTTTGCTCCTCTTTTGAAGGCAGTGTTTGAAGGCAGTGTATAAAGGCAGTGTTTGAAGGCAGTGTTTGAAGGCAGTGTATAAAGGCAGTGTTTGAAGGCAGTGTATAAAGGCAGTGTTTGAAGGCAGTGTATAAAGGCAGTGTTTGAAGGCAGTGTATAAAGGCGGTGTATAAAGGCAGTGTTTGAAGGCAGTGTATAAAGGCAGTGTTTGAAGGCAGTGTTTGAAGGCAGTGTTTGAAGGCAGTGTTTGAAGGCAGTGTATAAAGGCAGTGTTTGAAGGCAGTGTATAAAGGCAGTGTTTGAAGGCAGTGTATAAAGGCGGTGTATAAAGGCAGTGTTTGAAGGCAGTGTATAAAGGCGGTGTATAAAGGCAGTGTTTGAAGGCAGTGTATAAAGGCAGTGTTTGAAGGCAGTGTATAAAGGCAGTGTATAAAGGCAGTGTTTGAAGGCAGTGTATAAAGACAATGTTTGAAGGCAGTGTTTGAAGGCAGTGTTTGAAGGCAGTGTTTGAAGGCAGTGTATAAAGGCAGTGTATAAAGGCAGTGTTTGAAGGCAGTGTATAAAGGCAGTGTTTGAAGGCAGTGTATAAAGGCAGTGTTTGAAGGCAGTGTATAAAGGCAGTGTTTGAAGGCAGTGTATAAAGGCAGTGTTTGAAGGCAGTGTATAAAGGCAGTGTTTGAAGGCAGTGTATAAAGGCAGTGTTTGAAGGCAGTGTATAAAGGCAGTGTTTGAAGGCAGTGTATAAAGGCAGTGTTTGAAGGCAGTGTATAAAGGCAGTGTTTGAAGGCAGTGTATAAAGGCAGTGTTTGAAGGCAGTGTATAAAGGCAGTGTTTGAAGGCAGTGTATAAAGGCAGTGTTTGAAGGCAGTGTATAAAGGCAGTGTTTGAAGGCAGTGTATAAAGGCAGTGTTTGAAGGCAGTGTATAAAGGCAGTGTTTGAAGGCAGTGTATAAAGGCAGTGTTTGAAGGCAGTGTTTAAAGGCAGTGTTTGAAGGCAGTGTATAAAGGCAGTGTTTGAAGGCAGTGTATAAAGGCAGTGTTTGAAGGCAGTGTATAAAGGCAGTGTTTGAAGGCAGTGTATAAAGGCAGTGTTTGAAGGCAGTGTATAAAGGCAGTGTTTGAAGGCAGTGTATAAAGGCAGTGTTTGAAGGCAGTGTATAAAGGCAGTGTTTGAAGGCAGTGTATAAAGGCAGTGTTTGAAGGCAGTGTATAAAGGCAGTGTTTGAAGGCAGTGTATAAAGGCAGTGTTTGAAGGCAGTGTATAAAGGCAGTGTTTGAAGGCAGTGTTTAAAGACAATGTTTGAAGGCAGTGTATAAAGGCAGTGTATAAAGGCAGTGTATAAAGGCAATGCTTGAAGGCAGTGTATAAAGACAATGTTTGAAGGCAGTGTTTGAAGGCAGTGTATAAAGGCAGTGTTTGAAGGCAGTGTATAAAGGCAGTGTTTGAAGGCAGTGTATAAAGGCAGTGTTTGAAGGCAGTGTATAAAGGCAGTGTTTGAAGGCAGTGTATAAAGGCAATGCTTGAAGGCAGTGTATAAAGGCAGTGTTTGAAGGCAGCATGTCACACCTAGTTATTCTCCTTTAAGGACAGTGTCTTCAGCTTCAGCGGGCACTGATCTCAGGTTTGTTTCTTCTAGACAGATTCCATCCAAGGTCATGGGCTCTATCTATCAAATGCTAAACTCTCTTTTCTCACAATTTTGCCAGTGCATTGAGCTAATGGCCTACTCTTTGTGATCTTCAACTACTTTAAAGTGGACAACTTGCGCACAGGACCTCTTGTTTTTCACCCTTATCTGAACAGGTTGGGTATCCAATCCCACTACCAAAGAGATCAGTGGGACGTGTGATGCTGAGATCAATGGGATGTGTCATGCTGAGATCAATGGGACCTGTGATGCTGAGTTCAAACCCAGTACCTTCTGAGCCTGGGACGGACACCCTGACCTCTCAACCACAACTTCCCCTGAAAACAAATCACGTAGTAACAAAAAGACCAGTGACAGGCAGAGCTGGAGTATTTGTGCCTTTTGGCAGAGATATCCAACTTCTTCAGGCGTCTGTTGACTGGGTTAGCCTTCCTGGAAGAAGGCGATCTAAACCCCAGGCTAAAAGAAAGACAAGAAAGTACAGACAGCAGAGTGTGAAAATACGTACCGTGTTTAGTACTGAACAAGTGCAAGGTTCCGTCATCGCAGCCTGCCTGTTGAATAAATTAATCTCTGTGAGTTTGACTCACTCAGAAACATAACTACAATAAATATTACCATCATCCACACAATTGTGGTTTATACACTCTTCTTTTTTGCTTCTATCGAATTCTACCTTTCCCATTCTTCTTCCTCCGACTTCGTTCTCTCTTTTCTCTGTTACTTCCTTCTCCTAGATCATCTTCCTATTCCTGTTCTTTGCAAAGCCCACTCCATTTTGTCTGTTTACTTCCTGCCCTCTACCTTTTTAAAAAGGTGTAATAATTTGAGTGACCCTTCATCAGCGAGGCAATATCAGAAAATCTTTTGGCTGCAAGGACAACCATTTTCCATTGCTAAATCTCTGACATCCTGGCTCCATTCTTCAATATTTTATTATTTCTGAAAATTTCCCACAATGCCATTAGAATGTTCTTGAACACCCGTCTTATCGTATACTTTGGATTTGTTCAGTATGTAGTTATTGTCAGGAGCATCATGTCTGAACATAATCCAACTATCTTAAGTTGTTAGATTTCATTGTGCATGCATATATGTGCTTGTATGTGTGTGTTTGTATGTGTGTATACTACAATTTATTGTCAAGGAAGGCATCTAGGCAAACCTTCTAGCCTAGAGAAATAAGAGTGGAGAATAAATTATATGAACCGCTGAGTGAACTAAAAAAGACGGTGAAGTTCATAGAAGCGACAAGATTGCAGATGTATACAATACATTTCAGTCAAAGAAGGTATGTACTTACCAGAAAGTATGATAAACCAAAGGGGGAAAAATCTAGCGAGACAATTGAGACAGGAGAATCTGAAAAATAAAATAAAATTATCTAATCAATCAATTATGAATCTCTCACAGAAATAAACCAACCAATTGTGAATCTCTCACACAAATAAACCAACCAATTGTGAATCTCTCACAGAAATAAACCAACCAATTGTGAATCTCTCACACAAATAAACCAACCAATTGTGAATCTCTCACAGAAATAAACCAACCAATTGTGAATCTCTCACAGAAATAAACCAACCAATTGTGAATCTCTCACACAAATAAACCAACCAATTGTGAATCTCTCACAGAAATAAACCAACCAATTGTGAATCTCTCACACAAATAAACCAACCAATTGTGAATCTCTCACAGAAATAAACCAACCAATTGTGAATCTCTCACAGAAATAAACCAACCAATTGTGAATCTCTCACACAAATAAACCAACCAATTGTGAATCTCTCACAGAAATAAACCAACCAATTGTGAATCTCTCACAGAAATAAACCAACCAATTGTGAATCTCTCACACAAATAAACCAACCAATTGTGAATCTCTCACAGAAATAAACCAACCAATTGTGAATCTCTCACACAAATAAACCAACCAATTGTGAATCTCTCACAGAAATAAACCAACCAATTGTGAATCTCTCACAGAAATAAACCAACCAATTGTGAATCTCTCACACAAATAAACCAACCAATTGTGAATCTCTCACAGAAATAAACCAACCAATTGTGAATCTCTCACACAAATAAACCAACCAATTGTGAATCTCTCACAGAAATAAACCAACCAATTGTGAATCTCTCACAGAAATAAACCAACCAATTGTGAATCTCTCACACAAATAAACCAACCAATTGTGAATCTCTCACAGAAATAAACCAACCAATTGTGAATCTCTCACAGAAATAAACCAACCAATTGTGAATCTCTCACACAAATAACCAACCAATTGTGAATCTCTCACAGAAATAAACCAACCAATTGTGAATCTCTCACAGAAATAAACCAACCAATTGTGAATCTCTCACAGAAATAAACCAACCAATTGTGAATCTCTCACAGAAATAAACCAACCAATTGTGAATCTCTCACACAAATAAACCAACCAATTGTGAATCTCTCACAGAAATAAACCAACCAATTGTGAATCTCTCACAGAAATAAACCAACCAATTGTGAATCTCTCACAGAAATAAACCAACCAATTGTGAATCTCTCACACAAATAAACCAACCAATTGTGAATCTCTCACAGAAATAAACCAACCAATTGTGAATCTCTCACAGAAATAAACCAACCAATTGTGAATCTCTCACACAAATAGACCAACCAATTGTGAATCTCTCACAGAAATAAACCAACCAATTGTGAATCTCTCACAGAAATAAACCAACCAATTGTGAATCTCTCACAGAAATAAACCAACCAATTGTGAATCTCTCACAGAAATAAACCAACCAATTGTGAATCTCTCACACAAATAAACCAACCAATTGTGAATCTCTCACACAAATAAACCAACCAATTGTGAATCTCTCACACAAATAAACCAACCAATTGTGAATCTCTCACAGAAATAAACCAACCAATTGTGAATCTCTCACAGAAATAAACCAACCAATTATGAATCTCTCATACAAATAAACCACCCAATCATGAATCTCTCGCACAAATAATCCAACCAATTATGAATCTATCACATTAACCAATCAAGCAGTTTCTAATCTCTCTCACAAACTAATCAACCAATTATGAATCTCTCACACAAATAAACCAACCAATTGTGAATCTCTCACACAAATAAACCAACCAATTGTGAATCTCTCACAGAAATAAACCAACCAATTGTGAATCTCTCACAGAAATAAACCAACCAATTGTGAATCTCTCACAGAAATAAACCAACCAATTGTGAATCTCTCACACAAATAAACCAACCAATTGTGAATCTCTCACACAAATAAACCAACCAATCATGAATCTCTCACACAAATAAACCAACCAATCATGAATCTCTCACAGAAATAAACCAACCAATTATGAATCTCTCATACAAATAAACCACCCAATCATGAATCTCTCGCACAAATAATCCAACCAATTATGAATCTCTCACATTAACCAATCAAGCAGTTACTAATCTCTCTCACAAACTAATCAACCAATTATGAATCTCTCACACAAACTAACTAACCAATCATGAATCTCTCACTGCTTAGAGAGGGAACTAGGTAGATTCCAGTAAATCAAGAGATGATGAAAAGACACTGGTGCTGGAAACATCACACAATGAGAAAATATGATAATAATATAGCTAGACAGCTAGACAGCTAAATATAGTTAGACAGCCCTTTCTCTGGAACACACAGGGCACAGGAAGTAGAGGGAGACCAAAACACACAGAGAAGACAATAAGAGACAGAGAGGAATAATACAGGGAGGACTTGGAGGGAGATGCACGAGATATAGGTAGGAGGGCTTGGAGGGAGTTGGCTGAAGGTATGTGCTTCAAGGGGAGATACAGGGCAGCAGAGAAAGACACAGCATATAATCTGTCTTTGAAAGTAACACATTCATGCTGTTTCCACTGTCTTTAATATTCCCTTGGGTGTCTGCTGGGAAATCTTTGGGAACTGAAAATGTTACTGATGGAAGAAGCTACTGCCCGTCTAAGCGGAGAGACAGTCTGGAGGTCTCAATGATGAAGTGGTCATGCCACTGCCAAACGCTCATAAGGTCATGGGTTCATTTTCAGATGATGTCATTCAGACCAGGAGTGCAATTTTTCTGATTTTCATCACTAGAGCTGTGGAGTTGGTGCTTTGTGTGATGCTCTTGGCAGACGGCTTGCTGTTCTGTGGATGTGTGTGCCTGCTGTATGTAAGCATGTGTGTGTGCCTTGCTGTATGTATAAAATTGGGTGGAACTGCGGTAAAGCTGTCAAAATGTAAACAATATAAAATGACACAAAGTAGTGCAGCTTTACATAACAGATTTACGACATGTATGTGTATGTATGAATAAGGATATATAGGCTTGAGAGAAGGAGAGAGAGAGTATGTATGTATGTATGAATGAGGATATATGGGCGTGAGAGAAAGAGAGAATGTATGTATGTATGAATGAGGATATATGGGCGTGAGAGAAGGAGAGAGAGAGAAAGAAAGAGAGAGTATGTAAGTATGTATGAATGAGGATATATGGGCGTGAGAGAAGGAAAAAGAGTATGTATGTGTATGTATGAATGAGGATAAATGGGCGTGAGAGAGAGAGGTAGAAAGAGAGAGAGGTAGAAAGAGAGAGAGGTAAAAAGAGAGAGAGGTAGAAAGAGAGAGAAAGAGAAGTGACAGAGAGAAAGAGAAGTGATAGAGAGAAAGAGAGGGAGGGAACGAACGAACGAACGAATGAACAAACTTTATTTTCAAATGGTTAAGAATTGGGCACGCAGGCCTGTCTAACATTCTGCCCTTCTATCACTCTCTTTCATACATTATTTCATTCACACATCATTCAAGGCTAACAGAGAACAACAACAATATAAAGGATATGCATTATAAAGGCATGGGCAAAATGCGAACATCAAAACTACATGACACAGTAATATTAGATAATGGTCTGACACTTGTTGTTAGCCATGTGGAATATACTGGCCTACCAAAAGGGGACTGGCTGTTATACTAGGGTTTTGTTATTATTATTATTATCTCTATGATTAAGGGGGAAGGTAATCCATATTGAGATAGTGTTCGAATAATTAGCGATTATATGAAAAGGGATTGGTGATGTCTTTGATTTCTTGTGGAAGATTGTTCCACAGCTGAGCTGCAGAGTACTTTAAGCTTGTTTTGTATAAGTCAATCCTAGGCTTCGGAATGTGTAATATATTTAAATGTTTACTGTGTCTAGCATTATATTTAAACAATGGCAAAAGGTAATTTGGGGCATTCCGATGCAGGATTTTGTGAATTAGTTTAGCTTTATTGAAAAGCAGGCGTTTACGGAGTGGTAGTAACTGAAGGCGTTTATACAGGCTAGGATTGTCAGTTAAATGTTTGCTATAAATTAGACTCATGGCCCGTTTCTGGAGTGAGTAAAGTCGCTTGGTGTTTGAATTAGAACAACCGTCCCAGATCGTAGAGCAGTAGTCAAAGTGTGTCTGTATATGAGAAGTATAGAATAGTTTCCTTGTGTCCTCATCAAGGAAGTTTTTAATTTTGGCGAGTTGGTAGACTTTTTTCGCTGTTTGTTTAATGAGCACTTGAACGTGGGAATTAAAGGTTAGGTTTCTATCAATGATTAGGCCTAATGTTTTGTGCTCAATTACACTTTCTACTGGCATGTTATCGATGTGAAGTTGAAGTGTTGTGTGTGAGCTTAGAGTCTGAAGTCTTTGTCTGGTTGTTAATACGGTTTGAATAGCTCCACCTAACTACATTATTTAATTCTTGTTGTAAAGACGACTCAAGTAAAATACAGTTTTCAGCGTTTGTGTACACTGTACAGTCGTCTGCAAATAGATCGCAGGACGACGAAAGATGCAACGGTAGATCGTTAATATATATGGCAAATAGTAGAGGGCCAAGAATAGAGCCTTGCGGTACTCCAATATTGAAGGTAGTGGTTTGAGACAGAGATTTATTATGTGATACTACTTGCTTTCTGTTTGATAGAAAAGATGATATTAGAGTGACTACATTAGGGCCAATTTTCATTGTCTCAAGTTTTTTAATTAAAATAAGATGATCTATCATATCAAATGCTTTCTTGAAATCAATAAACACAGTTCCACATAGACTGTTGTTGTTTATATTCTGGTGCCAATTTTCTATCATGTTTGTTAGGGCCGTATGGCAAGAATATTTTGGTCGAAATCCTGATTGGCTGTCCACAATAAGCTTGTTGCGAACTAAATACTGTAATGTTACTTTATATATATATATATATATATATATATATATATATATATATATATATATATATATATATATATATATATATATATATAGAGAGAGAGAGAGAGAGAGAGAGAGAGAGAGAGAGATGCCAATTTTTGTGTGTGTGTGTGTCTGTATCCATTTTCATGCTGGTTGACACCTGATTCTCCTTGCAGAAGCCATGCCTTTCATAATTTTTTTTCCAATGTTTAACATGGCCGACGTATTTCAGTTTTGAGACATGATGCTGTTAACGAGCTGGTTTTCTTTGGTGTTCAGATCATATTTATTTCATGAACTATAAAGAGAGATTTTACCCATTCTATGCCAAGAAAATTAACAGTCCATCTGCCAGACCTGATGTAATACAAATTCTGAACATTGTATTAGAAATTATATTACCCTGATGCAAACTGTCAAGATGTGTGAGACTGACTGCATTTTTCCTTTTTATATTGTGTCTTCATGATCAGTGTGTAACAACTTACCTCCAAGTGACCAATGGCTGGGAGGGTATGCTCTCTTACCAAATCTGACGCCATGGACCACATATCCCTACAACAAAACACAAACAATTTTTGTGAATCTTTTAAAAAAGCAAAACAATTAAAATGGCAATGTGCAGTTTGTGGTTGTAACATGAATATTAAGAAACCTAAAACTATGACATTGAGCAATGCAATGGAGAAGTGAACACTGAACAAACATCATAGTAAATATATTGGGGGAAAGTGGGGGGAGTTTATCTGCAATGTTGTTAAGATGCCTGCCTCATACCCTAAAAAATGATGGAAGAAATTTAAAAAACAGACAGTTCAAACATCTAGGCCATATTAAATCTTGTCCTTCTTCGTTCCTCTTTCAAGGGGAGGGCATCACACCTAGCCATTCACCATGAAAAGCAGTGTGCCCAACTTCGGCATGCATTTGTATAATATTTGCTTCCTCTAGACAGATTCCACCCAGGGCAACAGGCTCTATCAACCTGTAGGTAGGTTTTTTCCATGGCCTACTCTTTATGATTTTCAACTGCGGAGGGATTTTTCACAAACAAAACTTATATGCAGGACTTCCAGTTTTCCAACCTTATCTGAGAAGGGAAGTTATATGATCTCACTACCCAAGAGATCAGGGGGACGTGTGATATCATTAGATGCCAATGATTCTTGACAAAATGTCCAGCTCTATGCTAAGATCAAACCCAGTACCCCGAAAGTTCATTGTGTGGGTGTCATCAAAGGTGGAAAGAGTGTCCTAGTGGCACAAAATGGAATATTGTTTGGATAGCTGATCTATTATGTGGAAAGCTCACTGTGTGGATGTCATCTGCAGACTGCATTCTTCTGGTTTCTGGAAGAACAGCCTATGGTGAACGGAAGGCCCAATATACGGAAGTGAGGCTAAGCAGCCATGTGCAGGACGTGACAATTCCTTGGGTGAGTCCAGCACCAGAGCGCTGTGTGTCGGCTCTGCAAGTATGGAAGCCTCCTTGGATAGCGGGGAATGCTCATGGTCTGCCCCTGCCTTCCCTTGAGGGCTGACCGGGATATCTTCGGCTGTTCTAATTGGGCCAGCTGGGATGGGGATAACACCACAACAGTGAGAGTCAAAAGCACTATGAAACACTCTGGAAGATAACCAGGACAACAAATGCCTGAAGAAGTCGGATGTGTTAGCTGAAAGGTTCAAATATTGCAGCTCTGCTGTAAACAGGCACAATGCAATTACGTCTAACACAACATTCCAGACGAATGCAGAAGAAGAAGAAGAAGAAGAAGTAGAAGAAGAAGAAGAAGAAGAAGAAGAAGAAGAAGAAGAAGAAGAAGAAGAAGAAGAAGAAGAAGAAGAAGAAGAAGAAGAAGAAGAAGAAGAAGAAGAAGAAGAAGAAGAAGAAGAAACCCAGTACCCTCTGAACCTGGGATGGACACCACAATCTCTCTTCCCCATGCCACAATACATGACCTGATATTTTTACGAAAGCAATATATTAGGAAAAGTTGAAGGCAAAAAATCCAGAGGTAAACAACAATACAAAGGCACTTGATGATGATGTTACTTACAGTATCAGTTCCGACATAAAAATGATTGAGGTCACCAGGGTGAAGGTGAAGGTTTAAAGCTTTTAATTCCAAAGTTGTAGAGAAGTACCTGGTTAACAAAATAACAAGTGAAGATGAAACAAATTCACGACAAAATCAAGACTGTCAAAAATGTATATTAAGTTTAGTTTAGTTTAGTCTAGTTTAATTAGTTTAGTCAACGGATCAACATCACGGCACATGTGTGTAACCCATAAGTGCTCCGTTCTACTTCCAACTCAAGCCTGAGTACGGAGAAACTCAGCTCACTGCACAAACTCTGTAGCACCGGTGAGGATCCTGAAATACTTTGGGTAGATTTTTAACTCAAAATTTTGCCCAGGCAGCGCCATTAGACTACTTTTTTTCGATTTCCAACTGCCAAGGGATTTTTTACGTGCGCAACAATACACATGGGCGTCTGATCTCACTACTCAGAGACCAGGGTAAATTTTATTACCAGAAGTCCACGTGAAAAAATCCTGGTCCTCACTGGGGCTTGAACCCGGGACCTGCAGCACTCAAGGCGAACACTAAACCTTGAGACAACTCAACCCTGAAAGTATATTAAGTAGTTTTGCCAAACAAACCCAGAACAGTAGTGATTGATATTGTTCAAATATGGGGCATGGGTTATCCCTTAGGTAACTGCACATTTAAAACAAAGTCTCTCTGTCTGCACAAAATTGCTTGGAATCACCTAATTGTTGGAGCCTCATTCCTTGCTCAAGAAAATTTGGAACATTATCAAGTTCCTGTTTTATGAGGCTGCTGGGTTGATTCCACAGCCATACTGGGTGGGAAACAGAATCCTCTCACTGCTGGGTATTGAACCGATCACTGTCATGGTAGGTAAACACTCTAACCGCTATACTATAGTGAGTCTACAACTTACTCCTTTCTCCGTTGTCTGCTGTCATGTCAACTGTCATTTACTGCCAATAGAGTACCTTGCGGTGTATGGCAGGGGAGTCTTGAGCCTGAGGAATTAAGACTGTCTGGCTATTGCAGTCACCGTAAACTGTGCAGGTTAGAGTTTTATTTTTACCGACAGAAAAAAAAGTCCACACCTTACAGAGGATTCGAACCCGGGTCTCCCGAAGGAGAATCTGGCACTCCAGCCACTCGGCCAGCGGTTTCGTTCTCTTATACTTTTCTATCACATTAATGTGAGTTGCTGATGCTGTGGTGAAGTGATTCTAACGTAATTCCACAAATCATGTTCGAAACACAGCTGCAGGCGATTTACAAACAGATCACCTTGTGCTAGTTTTCACACAATGGTATGAGTGCCAGCCGTTCAGTAAGCAATGACTAACTACTGAATGTTAACTTGCCCAGGAATCATGGACAATCATAAAATGCTGGGTTGACTGCTATGTCCTGTAAAGAATATGCAACTTTATTATGTCACTGTGCTCATCTGCACCATGTTGTCACATGCTTAACACTCTTGACATCCTTAACAACAATATTGACAGGTTACAAGACAATAGCATGGTTATTATTATTTCTATCACACTTTTAAGGTTTTCATTTGAAGCCCCCTTGTATGTCTCTCTTACATAAATGTCTCTCATATTACACTGTCTAGCTCACATGTCTTCCTTGTCTGGGTTGGAGAATACAATTCTCATTACACTGTCTAGCACACATGTCTCTCTTATTTGTCTGGGTTGGAGAGTACAATTCCCATTACACTGTCTAGCTCACACGTCTCTCTAACTTGTCTGGGTTGGAGAGTACAGTTCACATTACACTGTCTAGCTCACATGTCTCTCTAACTTGTCTGGGTTGGAGAGTACAGTTCACATTAAACTGTCTTGCCCACACGTCTTTCTAACTTGTCTGGGTTGGAGAGTACAGTTCACATTACACTGTCTTGCCCACACGTCTCTCTAATTTGTCTGGGTTGGAGAGTACAGTTCCCATTACACTGTCTTGCCCACACATCTCTCTAACTTGTCTGGGTTGGAGAGCACAGTTCCCATTACACTGTCTTGCCCACACGTCTCTCTAACTTGTCTGGGTTGGAGAGTACAGTTCCCATTACACTGTCTAACCCATATGTCTCTCTTATTTTTACTTGTCTGGTTGGAGAGCACAATTCACATTACACTGTCTAGCACACACGTCCCTCTTACTTATCTGGGTTAGATAGTACAATGGAGGAACTCCTCAGCAGTTTAATTCTGCCTCCTGGCGACAGACCAAGATCAGCTTCTGAACCAGCAGGATCTGATGCAGCCGTCTCTACAACAACCTAGACAGGAAGGAAAACATAAGCTCTGATGTGGATGTGAAACGGCAGGAAATCCACATATTCTTCTTCCTGTCGTGATAAAAATCATTGATTAATAAACTGTAAGACAAGCTTTCATGATGAATTGACCATTTCTTGAAGTTTCTTACATCATCATCATGTGACAGGTCCTTTAAAGATTGTCACTCTTATCACAGTCCAAATGGTGGATAGGCTGTTGAGCTGTTAAGGCCTCTAGAGTGTTTTTGTTGCTGGCTACGATTTACTAATGCATCTTCCTCATTTTGGACTGGTAGTACATGGTTTCATCACCCAGCTACTGAGTTAAGTGCGTGGAGTGACACAGTGAGTTGTGGATTGTGTGTGAAATGCTTTTACATCTGTCTGTTGTGGTTTATATTGTGAACCGCATGTTCAGAAAAATGATTAACTGTAGGTTGCTTAACTAGCTGGTTGTGCTTTATGCAGTATTGTGTGTGCAACTGCAGGTTTTCTGGTGACTTCCGTTTCCATCGACAATGAACCGTAATTTTTGGTGGTGGCCTCATGTATGTATGTCTGTGCGTGTTGTTTGTTTGTCAGGACTGCTGTATGTTCCACTTTTTACATGGGGCAGTGAGGAGCATTTTGTGTGATATTCACTGGCATAGAAATGGAGCATTATGGGGTGACCCTTTGCCGTGAAGTTAGAACAGTGACTAACGACTCTTATCATAATGGTCTCCAATGCCTCTCTTCTCATTATGTGAGCAAAGAACATTGTTTGTCTCCTTATTATAGTTACGTATAGTGTTCTACTTTCATGAGCCTCTTCCTGGCATTGTTGGTTACTCATACCGTCCAAAGTATTCACAACATTCACCTCAGAAACCACATCTCATTGCCTCCAAGCTCATCCTGGTTTGTTCATTCACATTCCAAGATTCACAGCTATACAGCAGAACTGGTTCACTTCAGTTCTCTCTTTCTGACATCCATTGAAAGTGATATATAAAAATAAATAGCTTTCATTTTCTGAAATGCAGCTTTTGCTTGGTCTATTTTTGTCTTAATCTCCGTCACATATCATCCATCTGATGTTATGATTTCCCCCAAATATTTAAATGTATTGACTGGATTAAGCATGTTTTCTTCTATTGTTATATAATGTTTGGTGTTATCTTTTATCTTTCTTATAACCATTGATTCTGTGTTGTTTATATTAATGGATAGTCCCTTTCTTGCACTTTCTATTCTACAATGTGCAATTATAGTAGCAGATCTCTTATGTTTCCAGCTGTCAATACTGTGTCATCTTGGGCTATATGCCCACATAATATATCTTAATGAGCTGACTTACATCAAAGGTATTGATGAACGACCAGACAGGCAGAATTTTAGATGAACCAGAATACTAAATTCTAAACCCTGTGGAAACAATGTTCATTTATTTGCTCATTCCTCCCCTGATGTGTCTCCACCTTGCCGTGGTGGGGGAGCTTGCGCGTCCCATCGACCCCATGTGCTTGCCGATGGGTGAAAACTACATATCGGACGGCTCGTGGGATAGGGACCAGACTAAGAGAGACACAACCTGCTGCTCTGCAGGTAAGACTGAGGATAGCAGTCAAAATCAGGCAAACGATCCCTAAATCTCAGTCCGGACATAACCTCTAAGGCTCCCATCCGAGGTGTATGGCTGAACGTCTCTAAGCCATAAACTCTCGAAAGCGAGAGCCTGGCCGACACAAACCTACATCAGAATTGTGATGATGTGCTGAGAACGCTACATGCTCGGCGCAGATTCGTTCGATGGCTCTTAGCTGGGGGAATATGAGGTATCCCCGGATGAAAGGGCCTGACCGTTACTCGCCCACAGACGCACGGAGGTAAGGTGCTGAGCCGGCAGCACATGTAGCCTGCCTCGTGAGCGAGTACAAAAAGGTGGAAAAACACCTCGGTCGCACGTCTCGCAGACGTAGTCTGTAACCACACTCATGGAGTGAGTGTAGTCAAAGGTGGAAAATTGTCTCGTTGACACGAAATGGAACGCCTGTCTTGCGAATCCATTACGTGGCAGCCCGAAGCGAAAGCTCGCTGTGTGGAAGCCGAAACAAGAGTCTCGAAACCCGAGGAAGGCTAACCTCATTAAAAAATGCCCGCTGAAGTCGGAAGTGTCGTCCTACGGGTGGCAAACTAAAAATTGACACTACGCAACTACGTCCGAGTGAAATGTCTCGACCGAATGTCTCTCGTGCTAGGAACAGCTCTGACTACCTAGTTTCCGAATTTGTTCGGAACAGCTCTGACTAGGTAGTTTTCCGAATGTCTGTCGTGCTTTGGAACAGCTCTGACGGGCGCAACGACAAGCACATGTCCGAAAACTCGCTGAGTGGATAACGTCTGCAAACCTGTCTGGTTTGTGCGGGAATGGCCCGGGGAAAACGAAATGACCAATATATTGAAGTGAGGATTTGAAGCAGCCATGAGCAGGACGTGACGATTCCCTCGGTGAGCCCAGATCCAGGGCGATATGTGTCAGCCCTGCAACTATGGAAGCATCCTTGGATGGCGGAAAATGCTATGGACTGTCCCTGCCTTCCTTTGAGGGAAGACCGTTGTCTTCGACCGTTTTAACTTGGCCAGCATGGTTGTAGATGGCACCACAAAAGTGAGAGTCTCCCAGGAATGCTACCTGGTCAAAAAAGCACGCTAAAGTCGATGTGTTGGCCTACGGGTTTCGGCCCAAGGGCGCATAACAGACACACCGCAATCACATCTGAAAAAACACTCCGGATGAACGAAAAGAAGAAGAAGATTTGCTCATTCACCATGGAAAGCTCTCAAAAGCACAAAGTAAATAATAAGTATACTTGCCCACAAATTTACAATTGCTTTTTCCTCAATTGATGCTAACTGGAATGATAAACCTGGGCTGGATTCTGTCAAAGAGAAATATTTTTTTCAATTTAAAATATAATGTTGATGTGCCATTATTTGCAGACGTAATGGAGACCTTGACGTCTGTGGCTTAGGGGATAGTGAGCTGTACAATTATTTCCTTCCCCGACGTACCAAGTTGAGGGTTTTTTAATCAGCTGCTGGCAATTTGGAAGCAGATCACTTTTCTTTGCTTACCATGGTATGACATACCGGCTGTGCAGAACAAATGGCAAACTACTGAACTAAAATTGCTTAGTAAATGCAGCCAGTAAATGCTGGGGTTGATTGTGAAGTCCTGCGAAGGACATACAAGTAACTTATAGCATAATAGAAAAACGAGATAAAGAAACATTACATGCAGACACAGAAAGGACACACAGACACATGGTGCTGGCCCCATATTTTTATAGATCATACATCACTTTATGTGTGTTAGTTAGTCACCGTTCTAACTTCACAGCAAAAGGTCACCCCATTATGTTCCGTTCTTGTGCCTGTGAATATCACACAGAAAGCTCCTCACTGTCTCTTGTAAAAAGTGGAATAGACAGGAGTCTCGACAAAACAAGAGCCCGCACAAATATACTATACATAATGCTGCTGCCAGAATTCCAACAGAAAAGTCTGTCACGTCAATGGAAGCAGCAGTCACTAGAACCAACAGCCACACATTACTGCATAAGGCAACCCAGTTAGTTCAGCGACCAGCCGGCCGCCATTTTTCTGAACATGCAGTTCACGCTACAAACAACCGTGGACAGATGTAAAAGCACTACACACAAAATTCACAGCTCACAGTGTTGCTCCACGCACTCAACTCACTAGTAGGGCTATGGAATCATGCACGACCAGTCCAGCATGAGGAAAAAGCGTAAGCAAACTGTAGTCACATGCATAAACACTCCAGAGGCCTTAACAGCTCAACTGCCTATCCTCCATATTTGACCGGAAGTCCACTTGATGGGTGAAGTGTTAATATCTTCTTCTGCGTTCATCTGGAGAGTTATTTAGGACATGATTGCATTGTGCCTGTTTACAGCAGAGCTGCGTTCGTAAGCCATTAGGCCAACACATCTACTTTTGCGGGCATTTGTTGACCGGGTAAACCTTCCCGGAAAGTGTTAATATCCTGCCGGGCACCTTTACCTCCCCGGACATGTCCTAGTACCTATTTTTAATTGGGTCGACCTAGGAGTGCAGGTTAATTTTTACAATCTGACTGAATGAGGATTTTAACACATGACCACCGGGCCAGCAGGTCAGTGTGCCAGCCACTGCACCACCTCATCTCTCCCTACTGTGTGTACATTTGATCAATTGTTGAGATGTGCCAGAGCAGTGGCCTATATAGCTACATCGTTATGATTTATGACTGCTTGAGTCAACTGGGGTGAGAAAAAGAGTTTTTAACAGCTATATTGAGTCAATCCTGATGTATGGAAGTGAAGCATGGACAATTAGCAGACAAGTGAGGAATTATGTAGAGTGCAGAAATGTAGCCTTATAGAAGAATGATCAGGACATCATGGATGAATAGAAGGAGTAATGAAGATATCTCAAAAGAAATTAACTAACAAAGAGAAATGGTTACTCCCATCAGAAGAAGGCAGTCCACTTTTTGGGCTTCATGAGAAGGAGAAAGTTGGAGTATGTCATCACAACGGGGAAGTTAGAGGGGAGGAGGAACAGGAGGAAACCAAGAGAGAAGATGCTGGACAGTTTGACATCATGGCATGGAGCAACATGGGTATCAGGAAATTATTGGCAGCACAAGAAACAGACAGAAGGCTGTGGAGGGACATGATCACTAATGCCACTCTATCAGAAAATGATTGGCAGCACAAGAGACAGACGGCTGTGGACAGACATGACCACTAATGCCACGCTGCTCGGACTATAAGAACAGAACAGAGGACATTCTATTTTTCTCTGAAAAGAATAAAAATGTGTAACTTTTATAGTAATGCTGAAGGGGAAAATGTGCAACTTTTACAGTAATGCTGAAGGGGAAAATGACATTACCTGCTGCATCCTCATCTTTCCGGGACCTGAAATCAGAACAATAAAAATAGATCAATTATAAATATTTATGTTTTATATTAAATAAAAGGAAAACTGCAACATGTGATATTACAATAGAATGTCAATAAATTCAAATACGAGGGGGGTTCAAATGAAAACTTTAAATGTTATTTTTGTGTGTGAATATATTCTGAAAAAGTAAAGAACAAATGTATCATTTTTCGATGTAGTCACCACTGCGTACAATGCAAGTCCTAGAGCGCCGATAAATTGCTTGGATTCCTGTAGAAGAAAATTCTCGGGGGTCGCTACTCGTGTGCCTGACCCGTTGTGAACAGTCTGTCATAGACGTCACGCCATATTGAAATTTCCTACTCTACTCATACACTTGCTGGACTGACAGGCATGCATCACCATACTGGACCTTCATTTGCCGATGAATTTCTATAGGTTTCACCCCTTCACTGATTAACAAATGGATAACAGAACACTGCTCCACTCCGGTGCACGTAAAAAGTGGGGTGGCCATCTTTAAACTGTCCTTATGACGTCACTGTGTTCATCACACCATGATGTCACATGCTGAGCTCTCTTGACATCCTTAACAACAATATTGGCAAGTTACAAGACAATGGTATGGTTATTGTAATTTCTACCATACTTTTAAGGTTTTCATTTGAAGACACCCCCCACCCCCAAATTTGAGGCACATCATAACATCAGATGGAAGATGCCTGAGAGAGTTAAGAGCAGAAATGGTGAAGCAAATGCAGCATTTCAGAAGATGAAATCATCTTATGTTATAAATGACTTTCATTGAATGTCATCAAGAAAGTACTGAAACAATATATCAAACCTGTTCAGCTTATGGCAGTGAGTGTTGGAATGTGAACAAAAGATCTAAGAAGAATTTGGAGGCAGCATGGAGTCTCCGTGGTGAAGTGGTCAAGCCATTTGACTCAGGTTCTGAAGGCTGTGAGTTCGATTCCAGGCGGCGTCCTTCGGTTCACGAGTGAAATTTTTCAGAGACTCCTGTTGGTCATCGCTAGAGGTACGGAAGTTCGTGCTTTGTGCGACGCTTTCCGCGCTGCAGAAAGAGACCGAGCCATATGAGATAAAACCCGGTGCAATGAAGTCGACCCTGTCGACTTTTCAGCGACTTTTTTTTGTTGTTGAGGCAGCACATGTGGTTTCAAATGTTTCAAATACCCTGGACTGCTAGAGCAGCTAACAATGATTGCCTGGAAGAGGATAGTGAAAGTAGAACATTACACAAAACTATACGACAGAGGCAATACTGTTCTGTGGTTGTGTAACGAGAAGAGAGGTGTCGGAAAACATCGTGACAACTGGAAAGGTCGGAGAGAAATGATGCTTGATGATCTAAGACAATGACTAAAAAAAATGTCATCAATGGAATTACAGAATACCAAAGATTGAGCTCTGTGGCGATAAATGAATGTCTGCACCCGTTTGCAAGGCACATGAAGACAGTGATTTGATTTTATTAAGAACAAAAAGATTATACATATAAAAAACAGAGATGAATATTCAGACTTATCCTTTTCCGTATCTCAAAGTTTTAAACATCATCATCATCATCGTCATCAAGTACCATGCCAACTGGCGTAGGCATTCATGGCTCTCCACAGATCTCGGTCTTTGGTTTTCTGGATCAACTCTGCTGATGATATTCCTCCATGCCACTGTCTAAATGCATCCAGCATCTTTTTTCTTGGTCTGCCTCTGCCTCTCTTTCTCTCAATCTTTCCAGTTGTCACGATGTTCTAAAGTGTCTCTCTTCTCATCACATGACCAAAGACAGCTGTTTGTCTCTTTCTTATTGTCATATTTAGTGTTCTAGTTTCATTAGCCTTTTTTCAGGCAATCATTGTTAGTTACTCTGGCAGTCCCAAGGAATTCGCAACATTCATCTCAAAAACCACATCTCTGTTGCTTCTAAGTTCTTCCTAATTTGTTCATTTACATTCCAAGATTCACTGCCATACAGAAAAACTGGTTCTAAATAGCATTTCAGCACTCTCTTTCTTACATTCATTAATAGTTAATAGTTTTAAACATCAAACAAACAAAAAAGGTAAAGGACAAATATTATTATTGGTGTCTGAAATGTTAGGCCTTCATATATTCTAGGTCAAAACATATCAGGTGATATCTTCACATGAAGACAAGCGCCACCTACCCAACAATCTGTGAGAACACTGGGACTATGGACATTACAGGACTGTGGTGGTTCTCAGGCTCCAGGACTTGAGCTGTAACATACCAGAACATGATTTTACTATAGCAATAGTTGAACATGATTTCATTATAGCAATAATAGAACATGATTTCATTATAGCAATAATAGAACATGATTTCATTATAGCAATAATAGAACATGATTTCATTATAGCAATAATAGAACATGATTTCATTATAACAATAATAGAACATGATTTCATTATAGTAATAGTAGAATATTATTTCATTATAGCAATAATAGAATATTATTTCATTATAGCAATAGTAGATCATGATTTCATTATAGCAATAGTAGATCACAATTTCATTAAAGCAATAATAGATCATGATTTCATTATAGCAATAGTAGATCATGATTTCATTATAGCAATAGTAGATCATGATTTCATTATAGCAATAGTAGATCATGATTTCATTATAGCAATAGTAGAATATTATTTCAGTATAGCACTAGTATAATATTATTTCATTATAGCAAAAGTAGAATATTATTTCATCATAGCAATAGTAGATCATGATTTCATTATAGCAATAGTAGATCATGATTTCATTATAGCAATAGTAGATCATGATTTCATTATAGCAATAGTAGATCATGATTTCATTATAGCAATAGTAGATCATGATTTCATTATAGAAATAGTAGATCATGATTTCATTATAGCAATAGTAGATCATGATTTCATTATAGCAATAGTAGATCATGATTTCATTATAGCAATAGTAGATCATGATTTCATTATAGCAATAGTAGATCATGATTTCATTATAGCAATAGTAGATCATGATTTCATTATAGCAATAGTAGATCATGATTTCATTATAGCAATAGTAGATCATGATTTCATTATAGCAATAGTAGATCATGATTTCATTATAGCAATAGTAGATTATGATTTCATTATAGCAATAATAAAATATTATTTCATCATAGCAATAGTAGAATATTATTTCATTATAGCAATAGTAGAATATTATTTCATTATAGCAATAGTAGATCATGATTTCATTATAGCAATAATAGAACATGATTTCATTATAGCAATAGCAGAACAGTATTTCATTATAGCAATAATAGAACATGATTTCATTATAGCAATAGTAGAACATGATTTCATTATAGTGATAGCAGAACATGATTTCATTATAGCAATAATAGAACATGATTTCATTATAGCAATAATAGAACATGATTTCATTATAGCAATAGTAGAACATGATTTCATTATAGCAATAATAGAACATGATTTCATTATAGCAATAGCAGAATATGATTTCATTAAAACAATAGTAGAACATGATTTCATTATAGCAATAGTAGAACAGTATTTCATTATAGCAATAGTAGAACATGATTTCATTATAGCAATAACAGAACATGATTTCATTATAGCAATAGCAGAACATTATTTCATTATACCAATAGAAGAACATTATTTTATTTTCATAATAACAGAACATGATCTCACTATACCAATATTAGAACATTATTTCATTATCACAATACCAGAATATTATTTCTTTATACCAACAGTAGAGAATTATTTTATTTCAATAACAGAACATTAATTCATTATCACAACAACAGAACATTATTTCATTATATCGAATCTGCATCAAAGCATATTTGTAAAACTGACCTGGGATTCCAGGTCGACCCAGTTAAGATCTGGTACCAGAAAATGTCATGAAATTAAAGGCGGCTGGCGTGATATTGCCCACATCACTTCTGAAGTGATAATTGGTCCATAAAAATATCAGGCTAGCACCTTTTGACTTCTTAACAGCCAACGTTGTTGTTAATTATGAGGCTAAGGTTTTCAAATTCATGAAATTTTTAGTTTCTTCATTGTTAATGTTTAGCATATAAATATCACATAAGTATGTGGAAGTCAAAAGGAAACCACCACATCATGAGCAGTTACAAAACACTTCATTATTACCTGTGTTGTAAGTGGGGAAGCGCACCAGGTGTTCCTCCCCCTTCACATTTATACGGTGATGATCTGAGGCAGGTTCTCGAAGATCCCACACGGCAACTGATCCGTCGTGCTGCATTTACCCAAAATAGAAACAAATTAGGGGGAGAGTGGCTTCGAGATACGGCATCTACATCTAACTCAGTAGACTTGGTCAGATTCATGGTAATGTCTCTTGTATGTCTTTTCTATTTCGCAGACGTGGCTGCGGCCTTGTGGGAGCACGTGTACACCTCAGAGGAGCAAATGGGTCACCATGGTCTGACAAGAATGCGACAGCATGGAGTGACGAGGGTATCTGGCTGATGCTCGACACTTAGAGGAAAGGCGAGATGCACATATAATCAGATTGCTACTGGTACTATTGGGGTTGGAACTCTTCGCTGGCTTCTGAGGATGGGGACTGAGCGCTTATGGGAATGCCCCGAATGCTGTGATGTCGGTTCCTAAATCAATCAATCAATCAATCAATCTTTTCTATTTCTTCTACTTCTTCTTCTTCTGCGTTCGTCCGGAATGTTTTTTTGACATAATTGCGTTCTGCCTATTTACAGCAGAGCTGCAATATTTGCACCTTTCAGCCGACACATCCGACCTCTTCAGGCATTTGTTGCCCAGGTTACCTTCTTGGGTGTTTCGTAGGACGTTTGACTATTAGTGTGTTGGCGTTATCCCCATCTCAGCTAGCCCATTTAGAACAGCTGAAGACATCCCGGCTAGCCCTCAAGGGAAGGCAAGGGCAAACCATGGGCATTCCCCCACCATACAAGGAGGCTTCCATAATTGCAGAGCCGACACACGGCGCACTGGTACTGGGCTCACTAAAGGAATCATCACGTCCTGCACATGGCTTAGCCTTCTTTCGCATTTAATCTTTCAGTTGTTAAATATGTTCCAGTTGTTCTCTTCTCCCAACATGGTTGAAAATGTTGATCACATCTATCTAATGTTAATGATTCTGTCATGTTTAAAAAAAATAATATTTGTCTCCAGATTTCAATATTATTTTTGTAGCCTTCACATATTTCTATAAAACAAATACCAACTAAATATAAAATATTCAAAAACAATGAACAAGATCTGCAGTGTCTGTCTATTTCTGTTTAATTTCATATATAATACTTACAGTTTGCTAATCATTATGCATTCTTTGGACCCTTCAAGAGAAAGGGAAAGATAGTGCAATATGACAACAGGAAAGTAGGAGGGGAAGAGAAGCAGGGGAGACCAAGAGATAAGATGCTGGACAGTTTGACATCATGGCATGGAGGAACATTGGTATCAGAAATGATTGGCAGCAAAAGAGACAGACTGCTATGGACAGACATGATCACCAATGCTACACAGTATGGACTACATGGGGAAGGAGGGGAGGGAACGAGGGGAGGGATTGTTAAGGTGAGAAAGTCTCACTTAAGGTGAGAAAGTTTTACTGCACTGGGTTTTATCCCAAATGGCTCAGTCTCTTTCCACAGAGCACAAACTTTGTAGCTCCAGCAACAACCCTCAGGAGTCTCCTAGAATATCGTACTTGTGAACCGAATGATCCTGGAAGGTTAACCCGGTCAACAAATGCCTGCAGAAGTCGGATGTGTCGGCTTAACAGCGCAAGAACACAGCTCTGCTGTAAACAGGCACAATGCAATCACGTCCGGAAAAAAACTCCGGATGAACGCAGAAGAAGAAGAAGAAACCGAATGATGAGGTTTGGAAAAATTAAAACAATGACCTTTGGAGCATGAAGCAGACAGCATAATGACTTCGTCGCGCAAACCCCCAACACTGACTATAAAACGAATTCACAGGTATAATATTGAAGCAAATGTAAATTATCTGCGCGCCGATTTTCTTGGCTTCATAAATCATCCTGGCTGCAGCATAAAATAATTACGAGTGGAATTACTTAACAACTTAAATAAAATCAAATGTCCCAATCCCTTCCGATGTGTCTCCACCTTGTTGCGGTGGGAGGGCTTGCGTGTCCCAATGACCCCAAGAGCTATGCCTGACTGGAAGCACAACTATGTGTCAGGCAGGACTTGGGTTAGGGACCAGACCAAGAGAGACACAACCTGCTGCTCTGCAGGGAGACTGAGGATAGCAGTCAAAAGTTTAAATCAGGCGCACGAAGGCAGAAATTCTTGGTCCAGACACAAGCACTAAGGCTCTCAGCTGAGGGATAAGGTTGAACGCCTCTAAGCCATTAATCCTCGGATGTGAGAGCTGGGCCGATACACACCTACCGAAAAATGGAGGTGAGATGCTGAGCACGCTACATGCTTAGTTTAAATACTTGTTTCGAAGGCTCTCAGTTGGGGGATATGAGGGATCCCTGGATGAGAGAGCCTGGCCGTTTTTTGCTCACTGATGCACGGAGGTAGTGTGCTGAGCCGGCAGCACATGTAGCCTACCTCGTGAGCGAGTAATAAAGGTATAAAAGTGCCCCAGTTGCATGAAATGGTTACGAAAAATGTCTGTATCTATACTCATAGAGAATGTAGTCAAATGTGGAAAAATGTCTCAATAACACGAAATGGAATGCTTGGCTAGTGAATCCATTGCGTGGTCCGAAGTCCGAAGTGAAAGTTTACCTAGTGGATGTCGTCCGCAGACTGGCCGTTCCTGATTTGTGCTTGAGCGACCAGTGGCAAGCGAAATGCCCAATACATGGAAGTGAGGAATTAAAGCAGCCATGATCAGAACGTGGCAATTCCTTGGGTGAACCCAGTCTCAGAGCAATATGTCCCGGCTCTGCAATTATGGAAGCCTCCTTGGATAGCGGGAAATGCCCATGGTTTGCCCCTGCCTTCCCTTGAGGGTTGACCGTGATGTCTTTGACCATTCTACCTTGACCAGCTGAGATGTGGGCGACACCACAACAATAAGAGTCTAACGTGCCTCGAAACCCGAGGAAGGCTAACCCCAATAAAAAATGCCAGCCGAAGTCGAAAGTGTCGGCCTATGGGCGGCAAAATAAAAACTGGCTTTATGCAATTACGTCCGAGTGAAATGTCTTTCGTGGTCGGGAAAAGCTCTGACTAACTAGTCCTCTGAATGTCCTTAACGTTCGGAACTGCTCTGACTAGCTAGTTTCCGATTGTCCCTCGTGCTACCTAGTTTCCGAATGCCACACGTGTCTGGAACAGCTCTGACTAGCTAGTTTTCCGAATGTCCGTCGTGCCCGGAACAGCTCTGACTATATTGTCCATGGACACAACGACAAGCACATGTCCGAATCTAAAACTCACTGAGTGGATTCCGTCTGCATGCCGGTCTGGTTTGTGCGGGAACGGCCCGGGGCAAACGAAATGCCTAATATATCGAAGTGAGGAATTAAAGCAGCCATGAGCAGGACATGACGATTCCCTCAGTGAGCCCAGCACCAGGGCACTATGTGTCGGCTCTGCAACTATGGAAGCCACCCTGGATGGCGGAAAATGCCATGGACTGTCCCTGCTTTCCCTTGAGGGATGACCACGAAGTCTTCGACTGATCCAACTTGACCAGCTGGGATGTGGACGGTAACACAAAAGTGAGAGTCTCCCAGGAATGCAAACCTGGTAAAAAATGCACGCTAAAAGTCGGATGTGTTGGCCTAAGGGTTTCGGCCCAAGGGTGCCTAACCAGACACACTGCAATCACATCTGAAAAAACACTCCGGATGAACGCAAAGAAGAAATGTCCCAATTATAACAAAAATTAAAAAGGCTTGTCACAGCAGAAATGTTATTTAAAATGTTAAAAAGATCAAATAAAAATGTCAACTGACCATGCCAGCAATGACAAGAGATGCTTTGGTCGGGCTAAAACAAGCACACGTTATTCTCATCTGGCTGCCACAGATCCTGTAATTGAGAACACATATTTTGTAATTGACAACACAGGTCCTATAACTGACAACACATAATTCATATACTTTTTCTTCTGTCTTTACACTCTAATGGAATATATGTCCTTAATCAATTTTACCCAAAGCCCTCTTACCTTGTGACAGCTCTATCCATGGTTTACCAACTCTTCCTCTAATTCTATTCCTAATGATCTGTTTAACGTTTTAAATAACATTTCTGCTGTGACAAGCCTTTTAAATTATTGTTATAATTGGGTCTAGTCTGCATTTTTCTTTTGCCTTGTGTATCCTAAAATGTGTGTCGTATCCAACACATGCATCCTTTCCTCACTTCTTGACTCTCTGGGATTTGTTCAGTTCTCTATTACTTATTCCATCACATGATTGTACCCCTTCAATTTTGCATAGCCATTTTATATCTGTGATGTCATTTATAGCTGTTGCAATGACATTTTTGGCTTAGATGTATGTTTACCCTTACTTTGTCCTCATCCATTAGCAATCTTTTACATTTCAAGGGTCAGTACCCTACTTTGTGATACTCTAGCTGAAAGCAAAAGGCATCCCAGAGGTGCTCAGCAGATACTCAGCCCTCAGAGCTGTGTTTCCCATATCGTGGGGTGTTTCCCTTCCTCTACCACTAGGAGGTGTAGTTGGAATTTTCTCTTCTCTGATTTATAGGACCACTGTGGCATTTCTTAAGCTCTCCAGTTTATTAGCTGGTGAAAGACCAGACTATTCTAGGTGAAACAGGAAGTAAGACCTGGTTGATTACTTTCCCCTTACCCGTTCAACATTTGCACAGAAAACATAATGTGAAATATCTTTTTTTTAAACAATAAAACCTATGGTAAACATGACCAATCATAATTGGTGAAATCTGATTTCCGAACTCAAATATGCAAATTATGATAGCATTCTCCTCTCAGATAGTGACAAGGAATTCGAACAGCTAATTCTGTCTGTAAAAAAAAATAGTACAGATCAAAACCTTGAATATCAGGTTTGGTGAAACAGAGAAATGCTTGTCAACGTCACTTGCACTGAATGTCAGGCTTAGTGAAACAGAGAAATGCTTGTCAAAGTCAGTTGCAAATGTCAGGCTTGGTGAAACAGAGAAATGCTTGTCAAAGTCAGTTGCAAATGTCAGGCTTGGTGAAACAGAGAAATGCTTGTCAAAGTCAGTTGCACTGAATGTCAGGCTTGGTGAAACAGAGAAATGCTTGTCAAAGTCAGTTGCACTGAATGTCAGGCTTGGTGAAACAGAGAAATGATTGTCAAATTCAGTTGCAAATGTCAGGCTTGGTGAAACAGAGAAATGCTTGTCAAAGTCAGTTGCACTGAATGTCAGGCTTGGTGAAACAGAGAAATGCTTGTCAAATTCAGTTGCACTGAATGTCAGGCTTGGTGAAACAGAGAAATGCTTGTCAAATTCAGTTGCAAATGTCAGGCTTGGTGAAACAGAGAAATGCTTGTCAAAGTCAGTTGCACTGAATTTCAGGCTTGGTGAAACAGAGAAATGCTTGTCAAATTCAGTTGCACTGAATGTCAGGCTTGGTGAAACAGAGAAATGCTTGTCAAATTCAGTTGCAAATGTCAGGCTTGGTGAAACAGAGAAATGCTTGTCAAAGTCAGTTGCACTGAATGTCAGGCTTGGTGAAACAGAGAAATGCTTGTCAAAGTCAGTTGCACTGAATGTCAGGCTTGGTGAAACAGAGAAATGCTTGTCAAAGTTAGTTGCAAATGTCAAGCTTGGTGAAACAGAGAAATACTTGTCAAAGTCAGTTGCACTGAATGTCAGGCTTGGTGAAACAGAGAAATGCTTCTCAAAGTTAGTTGCAAATGTCAGACTTGGTGAAACAGAGAAATGCTTGTCAAAGTCAGTTGCACTGAATGTCAGGCTTGGTGAAACAGAGAAATACTTGTCAAATTCAGTTGCAAATGTCAGGCTTGGTGAAACAGAGAAATGCTTGTCAAAGTCAGTTGCACTGAATGTCAGGCTTGGTGAAACAGAGAAATGCTTGTCAAATTCAGTTGCAAATGTCAGGCTTGGTGAAACAGAGAAATACTTGTCAAATTCAGTTGCAAATGTCAGGCTTGGTGAAACAGAGAAATGCTTGTCAGATTCAGTTGCAAATGTCAGGCTTGGTGAAACAGAGAAATGCTTGTCAAAGTCAGTTGCGAATGTCAGGCTTGGTGAAACAGAGAAATGCTTGTCAAAGTCAGCTGCTGAATGTCAGGCTTGGTGAAACAGAGAAATGCTTGTCAAAGTCAGCTGCGAATGTCAGGCTTGGTGAAACAGAGAAATGCAAAATCATCAAATGATGTTACTTTCCTCTTCTGTGTTTTCTTTTTTCTTTTTTTTGAGGAAAATAGTGTACTTATGGTGGTTTGCAGAAATGCTGTTACAGAACTCAAAGTAACATACAAGCACGTATATGGACAAGTAAACTAACCTGTATGGGTAGGTGGGCTGCGACAGATTCCATACGCATATTATGTGCATGTTGTGTAAGGGAGACAGGTTTTTCTAATGGACAAAATGGGAACAATTTTAAAATGTGACAAAAAATAAGAATAAACTAATGTTAAACATCCATGGGAATCTCAATATATGATGCCCAAAAAAACTGGCATTTTCCTGTTGTTTATGCTTCACCTTGACACAAGGTACACCGAAGGAACAAGATGAGATGAAACATTAAAGAATTATAAAATAAATATGGCGACACAATTATCATGCTTTTTTTCATTCTCTTCTCCCCCCCCCCCCCTCCCCCCCCCCCATGCCTTTGAATTTCCTAATTCTTGAAGAAAATTATGGTTTTCCCAAGTGTGGTTGCCAGATTTTTCTCTCTTTGAGTTTGCATAGTGCTAAAGTGTATGGACCAATTATGTATAAGTTTATTTTTAACAACAAGATGATTTATCACCATTTTCTAAATGGTAAAAACTTCTGCAACAACATTTTTCAGGACAAAACGTATTTAAAAAATCACTCTGACCAAGTGAGACATGCTGCTTGTCATCAACTTCAAGGCAAAATTAGGTCATTTTTTTCAATTTCAAACAGGACACCTTTTTTAAATAAGTAAGTTTTTTTTTCCAGCTGAGGAATACAGGTTGTTTGACATGTAGCTATCATGTACTGAACAAGATTGGATTTTTATTTCACATCTAGTAGTTACACATTTCTTAACTGGGTTTAGAACCCATTTCCCATAATTTGTAAAACTCATATTCTAACCATTGGTCACCTATTTCCCAGTTAGTGTTTTTATTCGATTAAATACATAATATAGTTATTCAGTTCAAATCTTACCTCAGGGTCATCTTGTGTTGTGGAATGTATGGATAAAAGATAATTTGGCTCGGACTGGCAGAAAGATAGGCTCACAATCTGACGGCCTGAGTATTAAAAACAAGTAAATTATATCAACAAACTTTTTATGGATAAAATGCATTTGAAAATAAATTCTGCACAAATCTGGTCAAACATGAAATAGAACCACTAATTACCACTAAGTTCTATAAAATACATATGTTCTGTAGTATGAAATGAAGGAGTCTCCGCAGTGAAATCGTTATGTTGTCCGCCTCGTGCTCCAAAAGTCATGGATTTGATTCTGGGCTATGTCGTTCAGTTCACAAGTGCAATTTTCTTGGAGACTGCCAGGGGGCTTCGCTGGAGCTACAGAGTTTGTGCTTTGTGTGGCGCATTCACCCAGCCATCCTGCAGAAAGAGACCTAACAATATGGGATAAAACTCGGTGCAATGAAGTCATTCCTGTTGTCTTTTTTATAGCATCAAATGAAAAGTGGGAGGTCAGCATGGCAGAATGGATAAGAACGCCTGTTCTTAAACACCTGGTGTGCTGATGCCGAGGTAAGGAGTTCAACCCCTACACCATACAGTTGGACTAAAATGTTGACGTATCGTCCTTGACTCGGGGATGTAAATTACAAGTATCTCTGAAGTCGGAGTGGGTTTGCCTGATATAGAGAGACACTGGTAATAAGGAAAGCTAATCCACACGCAACATTCAGTCAGTGCTACTAGAAGTAGCGTGTATAGACTACACTTGAGTTCCAAGCAAGCAAGTGCCCAAAAAAAAATTGAAAAGTGTGGTTAGCACGAATGTTCTAGAACTTTGTGATTCTTCTTCTTCTTGTCCTTGTTCTGCCTTTCATCCCCCAGTGGAGCGCAGGCCTTCAACCAACTCCAGGCCAGCCTTGAGTAGACTTGTCCATGATTGGTTGGCTTTTGTAGCTGCAGTTGTCTATGGGATGAGTCACTGTCATGCCAACTCTCCTTAGTTGCCTCTTATGACATGCATAGTGGGTTACAGTGTTACTGTTCTTTGTTTCCCTAATGGACCCCAGCTGGACATGAGCAGACTTGAGAGATTCAGTGTATAATAGGTTGACACGGCCTAAAATGGCAACCAGGAAACAGAGATGGTCAGTGAGATACTGGCCACACCAGCCCTCCAGTGGGAGGTAGAGGTGGTCGGTGAGATACTGGCCACACCAGCCCTCCAGTGGGAGGTAGAGGTGGTCGGTGAGATACTGGCCACACCAGCCCTCCAGTGGGAGGTAGAGGTGGTCGGTGAGATACTGGCCACACCAGCCCTCCAGTGGGAGGTAGAGGTGGTCGGTGTGGTACTGGCCACACCAGCCCTCCAGTGGGAGGTAGAAGTGGTCGGTGAGATACTGGCCACACCAGCCCTCCAGTGGGAGGTAGAAGTGGTCGGTGAGATACTGGCCACACCAGCCCTCCAGTGGCCGGTGAGATAATGACCACACCAGCCCTCCAGTGGCCGGTGAGATAATGACCACACCAGCCCTCCAGTGGCCGGTGAGATAATGACCACACCAGCCCTCCAGTGGCCGGTGAGATAATGACCACATCACCCATCCAGTATTGAATGCTCTGTGGGACATCACCCATCCAATATTGAATGCTCTGTGGGACATCACCCATCCAGTATTGAATGTTCTGTGGGACATCACCCGTCCAGTATTGAATGCTCTGTGGGACAAACAATGGGGCTAGCACCAAATGCCCAACACCTCAAGGTATGTAAACGGGTCTGGTCCCCAACATGGCGGATAGGCATTTGAACCGTTAAGGCCTCTGGAGTGTTTAAGCTAATAGCTACGGTTTGCATTTGCATTTTCCTCATGTTGGACTGGTAGTGCATGGTTCTGTCGCCCTGCTACTGAGTGAGCACGTGGCGCGACACTGTGAGCTGTCAATTTTGTGTGGAATGCTTTTATATATGTCCGTGGTTATTGTAGCGTGAACTGCATGTTCGGAACGATGCTGGCTGGCTGTCGCTGAATTGACTGGTTTGCCTTTTTGGTTCACGGGTGCATTTTCTAGGAGACTCCTGGGAGTAATTGCTGGAGCTACGGAGTTCATGCTTTGTGCGGCGCTTTCGGTGGGTCACCCTGCGGAAAAAGACAGAGCCATGTGGGATAAGACCCGGGTCAATGAAGTCTTTCTGGTGACTGCTGATTCCATCGATGATAAACTGTATTTTTCATGGAGGACTTTTGTATTGGCATTTAGGCGGTGCTTTATGCACAGTATACCTGTGTGGGCTGTTGGCTTGCCGACACTCCTTTCTTTCCACTTTTCACATTAGGTAGTGAGGAGCATTTTGTGTGATATTCACTGGCACAGGAATGGAGCATAATGGGGATGACCTGTTGCCATGAAGTTGGAACCGCGACTAACTAAAGTAACTTTTACACCGGCCTGCAGGTAGGCAGGTTAGTTAATGGGTAGGCAGGTAGCTAGGTAGGTTAGTTAGTGGGTAGGCAGATAGATAGGTAGGTTAGTTAGTTGGTAGGCAGATAGGTAGGTAGATAGACTCTTTGGAATATAAAGTTAGAGCAGCAACTTTGGACACAAAGAGTTAATAAGGTCATTGAACCACAATAAGGTTTAAACTAATATATCATCATCATCATCATCATGTGCCCTGGCAACTGGCTTAGGCATTCATGTCACTCCACAGATCTGTCCTTTGTGTTCTGGATCAACTCTGATGATATTCCTCCCTGACAGCCTCAGTCCATCCAGCATCATTTCTCTCAGTCTGTCTCTGCCTCTTTCCCCACTGATCTTTCCGGTTGTCATGATGATTTCCAATGTTTCTCTTCTCATTTTTTTTAAAAGTTGCATATCTCTTACAGGAGGTTGCAGTTAACACCAGCACTTTTAAGATGTTGATGTTCTTGGCAAGATTACTGCTCAGTAGTTTGCCATTGCTCTCTGAGCGTCCAGCTCACATACCCTGTAAGTAACCAAAGCGATGCAATCCGCTGCTGAATCTCGCACAGCTGCATTCCTCACATGGACATACGGGATCACGGAGAAAGTCGTTAACCCCTTCGCCAGGCAGACAGGCTCTCTTCTCATTACATGACCAAAACATGTTGTTTTTCTCTTTCATATAGTTGTATATAATGGTCCGCTTTCATTAGTTTCTCCCAGGTAATCGTTGTTAGTTATTCTGGCAGTCGAGGGTATTTGCAACATTCATATAATATATATTCACTGAAATATGCTATCAATTGCCAGAAAAGCAGTTCTCAACTAAAACTTGAGATACCTTTTAAAGCAGCTGGCACGCCCAGCTGAAAGGCACTGCTGCAGAAACTGACATGTCGGCCAGTCTTGTTTGCTTGTTCCATCTTCATAGTTTTTGGATTCTTCATCAAGAATTGTGAATAGAAACTAGAAGAAATATTTTAACTATTAATTTATTCTGTACTAAACAATTCATCATATCAAAACAATGTTTTCCCGTAGTGAATTTGAATAGATTGCACGATTTATTGCCTGGCATATTTCGCTGCATTGCGTCAGGTACATACTGCAGAATTCACACAATATAAAGTAAAATAACTAGATAAATCCTTCAAGCTAAAATATACACATTTTCGCACGGTAATGTCAATTGTCTACCATGGTAATTTTAAACTGACTGTCATGTCTTTCTGTTTGCACAAAACTGGCCTATGTAGATTAATCATTATGGCTTCCGCAAACTTTAACAAGCGACTATTTTGAGTATTAAACAACATGTGAAACGCACTGTCTCTGTCTGTTTCCAAAACATGCCGTGCAATCGATGATGCAGGAAGTTTGTGGTTTGTTGGCCTTGCCAGGCTCCCATCACCTGTATGTAGAATTTTGCGACCCAATTAGGCATGTGTTCAACCACCCTGCTGTTTAACTTCCGCTCTGTTCTGCCAATTCACATGCAGGTGCCAGTCTACCTACATCGGAGACGAATACAGGTGCAGTGGATGACCAGGGTGCTCTATGTCCCTTGCCGTGCTCATTATGTTCCACAATGCTTTTCAGGTAAATACTGTCTTGCCCGTTGATTCATCAATGATTTCTTCTGCGCACTCTGCCAAATCCTGTCTTCACATACTGGGTACGCATACCCTAGTTTACCAATTGGTCTGACGCCAAATCAGTTACCCTCATCTGGTTTAGTCAGCCTGTCACAGCCATTGCCCAGGAGTGGCTGCTGTCGCATGCTGATAACTACTAAGAGCCACAGGCGTGCAAGTACAGCCCACACAAACTGGCTGGATAGTGTGGATAGTGCAAGACTTGGATAGTGCAAGACTAGTACTGGGACTTCAGATATGCAGACATACTGTGATGTAGCCAGATAATGGTTCTCTTCAGATATGCAGACATACTGTGATGTAGCCAGATAATGGTTCTCTTCAGATATGGAGACATACTGTGATGTAGCCATATAATGGTTCTCTTCGATATGCAGACATATTGTGATGTTGCCGGTGAATGGTTCGGCACAGCACACTTAACCTGGCTGAGATTAGACCCAGGTTGGCCATTTTCCTTCACAGGTTTAGGTATTTCATTGTCAGTAGATTCCAGGCCAATGACCAAAGCGGAAGTATTAGTGCTTAAAAGCAAATCTACTCAAAATGTGACATTATCCAACCACCAACCACATTAAAACAAAGACTCAACCTGACAACATGGGTTTCACTAGTGCAAAATCTGTCATCATCATCATCATCATCATGTTGTGATGTCTGCCATCAAGCGTCGTGGGGATGCAAAATCTGTACTTAACTTTAAATGTGTGAAATTACCTGGTCATATCTTTCAATAATGAAAACATATCCTCTATTCAAAGATGAGTTTTGTTGGTCAGAAATCTATACTCAACTTTCAATTTGTGAAATTATCTTGTCATTTCTGTTTAAAACTTGTTAAATGTGATTATACTAGTTTCAGTGGAAACACAAACTAACTCTTTACTCAACCTTGTGCACAATTACCTGGCCAACCCTATCCAAAAACTGGTTCAGCCTGATGACATCAGTTTTATTGGCCATGTCTTCGCTATGTTCCGACCCGTGTACATTTATGCCTTCACCTATTAGAAATTAAAATTAGTAATTATAAAAACCTGGCCAAATAATGAACATAATAATGGCCGACTTACTTATATTACCAAAACAATTCTGAATGAATAGGAAGTAATGGTAAGTCACTACAAAGAAACAGTAGCCAGATAGGAAAATGTAGTGAAAACTTCACACAATGAAATAAAGAAAATGAGTACAAGGTAAGGTACTGCATAAAGCTTGGCATGAATTGAGAAATGTGGACAAGGTGTGTGTTTTGCTGCCCTACATTATATTAATAGAAATTATGGTTATTTATTACTATTCACAAAGAAGAAGAAAAAGGAAATGGAAGGGGAGAAGGTATAGTAAAATAAGATTAAGGAGGAGAGGAGAAGATGAATGATTAATAAGAAGGAAAATAAGAAGAAGAAGTAAAAGAGAAGAGAAAAGAAAAGCGGAAGAGGAGAAGAAGGAAAATAAGTAAAAAGGAAAATGAATGGACAGAAGAACTATTTTGAATGAGTCCTCATACTGCAAGTTCAGGCTAAAAATAATACAACTGAATATCTCATCCCTATGGTAAAACTGAAATAAATGTTGACTATCACTGAAGCTGAGGTTTGTCTCGGATAAAACACCTGACTACCGGATAAATCCAAACAGTTTGTGTGTCAACATCGTCAATATGTGACATAATGACAGTGTATGTCCAGAATGGTGTCTTCATTGTTGCCAATATGAGTTTATCTCAGACTTAAACAAGTAGAAGACTTAGGACGAGGAGGGGAAGTTAGAATAAGGAGGAGGGGGAGAATAAGTAGGAGAACGAAGAGGAGAAGAATAAGTTGGATGAGGAGGAGGAAGAGGAGGATGAAGAGATGAAGTAGGAGGAGAAGAAGAAGAAGTAGCAGAAGAAAAATAAATAAATCGAAGGAGGAGGATAATAAATCAAAGAAGGGCAAGAATATGAAGGAGAAGGACAAGAATAAATATGAAGAAGAGGAGGCAGGGAAGAGGTAGGAGGAGGAGAATAAATAGGAGGACGAGGAGGAGATGAAAGGGAAAAAGAAGGACTAAAATTAGAAGCTGGAGAAGGAGAAAAAGCAGAAGAAATTAGAATAAAAGGACAAGTTGAGATGAGTTAAGAACAGACATCACTGCACTCAGGAATTCCCATACGTACTCCGTCCCCTCATTCAACAGCCAGCGAAGAGTCACGCTACTAATCGTTCCCACCGCAGTCTGATTAAAAGTTTTCCTGGTCTTCCCTCTTAGTTTTGAGATTCTTCCAGAACCCCTGCCAATCCCCCACAATCTCATTCTTTCCACATATGGGTTCTCAATCTGTTCCTCCGCCCTCTCCACTCGGTCCCACAAGCGTACGACCACCTCCCCCTTGTCCATAGGTAAACTACCACCAAGAGATACATTCCCTGCTAGCCTATCAGCCTGTTCATTCCCCTACACCCCCGCATGGCCAGGGCAATATATCCATACAATTCTCACAATCTGTGACCTCTGAAGCGACAAGAGCGACACATGAAACATTCCTTTCTCCACCTTACTAAGCATACTCTTTGAATCCGTAATGAATACAACGTGTGTTGCTGTAGTCATCTCTAGCCAACGGAATGCCACTGTTACTGCCTCTGCCTCCACCTCCATTCTCATACTGGACATCATCATAAAAGGACATTCTCATCATAAAAGGACAAGAATGAAAAGGAAGAGAAAGAGAAAACAAAATGATGGAGGAGAATCTGAAATAAATACCCCCAACTGCAGCCTCTTCGCCAGGAGGGTGCTGTGTCCACTTGCTCAGAGAGTATATCTCGTCCGTCTGCACTTCCCCTTCAATGTCATCATCTCCGGTTTGGACGTAGGCCTGTGTGGTGTCTGACCTGCCAAAACTGCGGATGTACATCTCATACTCTTTAACTGGAGGAAGATCAAACATGTCGTACTCGACCACGTCCAGTTCTATCAGCCTCGACAGGTCATCGAATCTAGCAGCAGGAGAGAAGACAGTATCTTCCGTGAACAACCAGACATGTCAAAACACAAACTATACACTAGAGCTATTAACTCTCCATGGACAGTGGGTTGGAGTCTGTTGACAACAAAGCGGCAAATACTGGGGCACTCTTGGGCCATTAAAATCACCATCATCATCATGTGCCTTGCCAGCTGGAGTTCCATGGCTCTCCACAGATCTTGGTAAACTGTGTGGATCAACTATGCTGATGATATTCCTCCATGCTACCATCTTAATCCATTCAGCATCATTTCTCTTGGTCTGCCTCTGCCCCTCGATCTTTCCAGTCGTCATGAAGTTGTCAATGCCTCTCTTCTCTATCACATGACCAAAGAAAGCTGTTTATCTCATTCTTATTGTTGCAATCGTTAGTTACTCTGGCAATCCAAGGAATTCACAACATTCATCTCATGAACCACATCTTTGTTGCCTCCAAGTTCTTCCTAATTTGTTCATTTACATTCCAAGATTCACAGCCATACAGCAAAACAGGTTCTATATAGCATTTCAGCACTCTCTTTCTTACATTCAATTATATTTATGCTTATTGCATAAGCTACTTTTCATTTTCTGAAATGCAGCTTCTGCTTGCCCTATTCTGCTCTTAATCTCTGTTGAGCATCTTCCATCTGATGTTACAATTGGAGGGAGCTGTAGGAGATATAAAAACAAGTGAATGGTTTAGCATGAGTTTGTTGAGGACCTACTTCAATGAGGGATGAAAAAGAAGAGAGAAGAAAACAAGAAAATGGTCAACACTTTAAAGTTACCTCTTCTGAGTTTTACTAGCCACGGCCTGGTCTAACACACGCTGCTTGGCCGAGACAAAGTTGATGAAACTCTTCGGGCGAGCCGCAGCATCCCGGGTCTTGTGGTCATCTCTTCTGTGGTGTCTTTCGGGTGGTTCTGGCTAAAAACAAATATGTATTCCAAGTTAGAAGAGCTGAAGACAATCTGATATAAAACTCATTTATACCAAGTTAGAACTACTGAACTACAGTCTAATAAAAATTCATTTATACCAAGTTAGAAGAGGCTAATAGACTACAATGGCTGGGGCATATAGAAAGAATGGAAGACAATAGGGAAACAAAACTCGGTTACACTCAGGAAATAAATGACCGTAGACCCCGAGGTGGACCAAGAAGACGGTGGAGAGATAATATACATACAGACCTACAAGCACTTGGAATCAACGACTGGCAAGAGAAGGTCAACCAGAGAGATGAATGGAGATGGATTGTATCTGCAGCAAAGAACCTCAATGGCTCGGAACGCTGAAGAAGAAGAAGAAGAAGAAGAAGAAGAAGAAGAAGAAGAAGAAGAAGAAGAAGAAGAAGAAGAAGAAGAAGAAGACGAAGAAGAAGAAGAAGAAGAAGAAGAAGAAGAAGAAGAAGAGGTGAAGACACTGTGATATAAATTCTTATTTATACCAACTAAGGGAGTCATGGTAGCACATTGGAGGCGTTTAAAAAATTTAATCTTGCCCTTTTCCAACCAAGTTTGGCCAGTTTTCTTCAAGTTTTCAAGTTTATTTCTCCTCATAACATGGCCAAAATTATTTGATGTCTACATCTAATTTCTCTAATCAGTTACAATTTCATCTGCTTCTTGAAGACATACAGAGATACAATGACAAAACAATATCTATAAACATAACAATAAGTCATGTGAGGGACCCTTGTACGTGGTGAATTGGCAATATGGTGTTAGAGCAATCATTTATAGACCATTTGGAACTCGGTGGCTGATGTGGCAACTTTGACTTTCCAAGACATTTTCTGCTATCCATTTCAGACTGGGTTGACCTTGTAGTCAATGTACATTTTAAAAAATCCTCCTTTGATCAGATCTGAACCCATTATCCACCAGGCCAGGAGACAAGCATTTAGCCACTAGGTTAGTCCAGCTCCCATCCACAAACACACATGAAGATTACTTACCGAGTCCGACCGGTCAGACTTCTGAGATGATGCAGCCAGTTTGTTATTCTCTTCATTCAAGGCTCGAAGCACACCTTCAAGCTCTTCTTCCTGGGAAATCAAAATCATTGAACACATTACTTACAATTCTCATTTACCACTGGACAATGTCCACTAAAAACAGCACACATGGACACTGTTCACTAAACACAGCAAACATGGACACTGTCCACTAGACACAGCACAAACAGACACTGTCCACTAAACACAGCACACATGGACACTGTCCACAAAACACAGCACACATGGACACTGTCCACTAAACACAGCACACATGGACACTGTCCACTAAACACAGCACACATGGACACTGTATACTAAACATAGCACAATGGACACTGTGCATTAAATATAGCACACATGGACACTGTCCACTAAACATAGCACACATGGACACTGTCCACTAGACACAGCACACATGGACACTGTCCACTAAACACAGCACACATAGACACTGTATACTAAACATAGCACACATGGACACTATCCACTAAACACAGCACACATAGACACTGTATACTAAACATAGCACAATGGACACTGTGCATTAAATATAGCACACATGGACACTGTCCACTAAACATAGCACACATGGACACTGTCCACTAGACACAGCACACATGGATACTGTCCACTAAACACAGCCAACATGGACAATGTCCACTAAACATAGCACAAACAGACACTGTCCACTAAACATAGCACACATGGACACTGTCCACTAGACACAGCACACATGGACACTGTCCACTAAACACAGCACATATGGACACTGTCCACTAAACATAGCACAAACAGACACTGTCCACTAAACATAGCACAGACAGACACTGTCCATTAAACACAGCACACATGGACACTGTCCACTAGACACAGCACACATGGACACTGTCCACTAAACATAGCACACATGGACACTGTCCACTAAACATAGCACAAACAGACACTGTCCAGTAAACATAGCACAGACAGACACTGTCCACTAAACACAGCACACATGGACACTGTCCACTAGACACAGCACACATGGACACTGTCCACTAGATACAGCACACATGGACACAGTCCACTAAACATAGCACACATGGACACTGTCCACTAAACACAGCACACATGGACACTGTCCACTAAACATAGCACACATGGACACTGTCCACTAGACACAGCAGACATGGACACTGTCCACTGAACATAGCACACATGGACACTGTCCACTAGACACAGCAGACATGGACACTGCCCACTAAACACAGCACACACAGACACTGTCCACTAAACACAGCACACATGGACACTGTCCACTAAACACAGCACACATGGACACTGTCCACTAAACACAGCACACATAGACACTGTATACTAAACATAGCACAATGGACACTGTGCATTAAATATAGCACACATGGACACTGTCCACTAAACATAGCACACATGGACACTGTCCACTAGACACAGCCCACATGGACAATGTCCACTAAACATAGCACAAACAGACACTGTCCACTAAACATAGCACACATGGACACTGTCCACTAGACACAGCACACATGGACACTGTCCACTAAACACGGCACATATGGACACTGTCCACTAAACATAGCACAAACAGACACTGTCCACTAAACATAGCACAGACAGACACTGTCCATTAAACACAGCACACATGGACCACTGTCCACTAGACACAGCACACATGGACACTGTCCACTAAACATAGCACACATGGACACTGTCCACTAAACATAGCACAAACAGACACTGTCCAGTAAACATAGCACAGACAGACACTGTCCACTAAACACAGCACACATGGACACTGTCCACTAGACACAGCACACATGGACACTGTCCACTAGATACAGCACACATGGACACAGTCCACTAAACATAGCACACATGGACACTGTCCACTAAACACAGCACACATGGACACTGTCCACTAAACATAGCACACATGGACACTGTCCACTAGACACAGCAGACATGGACACTGTCCACTGAACATAGCACACATGGACACTGTCCACTAGACACAGCAGACATGGACACTGCCCACTAAACACAGCACACACAGACACTGTCCACTAAACACAGCACACATGGACACTGTCCACTAAACACAGCACACATGGACACTGTCCACTAAACACAGCACACATGGACACTGTCCACTAGACACAACACACATGGACACTGTCCACTAAACACAGCACACATGAACACTGTCCACTAAACACAGCACACATGGACAATGTCCACTAAACACAGCACACATGGACAATGTCCACTAAACACAGCACACACAGACACTGTCCACTAAACACAGCACACATGGACACTGTCCACTAAACACAGCACACATGGACACTGTCCACTAAACACAGCACACATAGACACTGTATACTAAACATAGCACAATGGACACTGTGCATTAAATATAGCACACATGGACACTGTCCACTAAACATAGCACACATGGACACTGTCCACTAGACACAGCCCACATGGACAATGTCCACTAAACATAGCACAAACAGACACTGTCCACTAAACATAGCACACATGGACACTGTCCACTAGACACAGCACACATGGACACTGTCCACTAAACACGGCACATATGGACACTGTCCACTAAACATAGCACAAACAGACACTGTCCACTAAACATAGCACAGACAGACACTGTCCATTAAACACAGCACACATGGACACTGTCCACTAGACACAGCACACATGGACACTGTCCACTAAACATAGCACACATGGACACTGTCCACTAAACATAGCACAAACAGACACTGTCCAGTAAACATAGCACAGACAGACACTGTCCACTAAACACAGCACACATGGACACTGTCCACTAGACACAGCACACATGGACACTGTCCACTAGATACAGCACACATGGACACAGTCCACTAAACATAGCACACATGGACACTGTCCACTAAACACAGCACACATGGACACTGTCCACTAAACATAGCACACATGGACACTGTCCACTAGACACAGCAGACATGGACACTGTCCACTGAACATAGCACACATGGACACTGTCCACTAGACACAGCAGACATGGACACTGCCCACTAAACACAGCACACACAGACACTGTCCACTAAACACAGCACACATGGACACTGTCCACTAAACACAGCACACATGGACACTGTCCACTAAACACAGCACACATGGACACTGTCCACTAGACACAACACACATGGACACTGTCCACTAAACACAGCACACATGAACACTGTCCACTAAACACAGCACACATGGACAATGTCCACTAAACACAGCACACATGGACACTGTCCACTAGACACAGCACACATGGACACTATCCACTAGACACAGCACACATGGACACTGTTCACTAGACACAGCACACATGGACACTGTCCACTAGACACAGCACACATGGACACTGTTCACTAGACACCACACATGGACACTGTCCGCTAAACCCAGCATACAATAAATTACATGACACGGCAAATGTCAGTCAAGTAAAAGGACACTTTTCCTACGCCCTGAAGAGTACTGGTTACATGGTACTGGACCCATATTTGTATTGACCAATGGGCATTCAATGGGTCATGCCAGCTGCCTTTACTTCCCAAAACATTGCCTGTTAGCCATTTTACACCGAGTCAGCCTGGAAGGCCAAGTTATTAAAAAATATATCCCTATATTGTAAATGTGATTCACAAAAAATGTATAATGTTTATTACTACTTTCCAGTTTGACTACTCAAATGTAGCAAGGGGAAACCACTCTACTTGCCCTGATTGCAAGTTCCTATAATTTACCCTGGTAAAGCATTGATTAAAGTTGTAAAATCATTTTAAATGTATTTAAATTGAGTTCCAAATAAAGTCACTTTTCGTAACTTTTTGTATATCTAAAAATGCATTGGTTTCCTTAGCAAATAGAAGATCAACAAGTATCAATAGCAAATTATTCTTGTTCACAAAAACACAAACAATTAATAAAAAGATAATCATTTGCAACGTTGCAGACATGTAAGTGTAATCACTAGGAGGTTGAGCTGATAATGTCATGAGAAGGTCGGACAAATATTCAATGCCTACATTTGCTGTCGCAAAGAATGGAAAAGACTGGCCACCTACTGCACAGTGCATTCAGGCATATTAAATGGGTTCATGTGTCCCAGTGTTTCGCAGACCCATAGCGGGTTCTGGTTCGGGAGTTGTTTCTGTTTCAGTTTTAATTGTTATAGTTATAATTGTTATAGTTATAATTGTTATAGTTATAACAACTTCATCCATCCATCCATCATGTGCCATGCCAGTAAGTTGGGCGGTCATGATTCACCGTCACTCCATCACCAGTGTCGTGGATCAGCTCAGTGTTCCTGTCTTGGCCATGCCATGTGGCCAAGCCATCCAGGTATTTACTTCTCTGTTTTCCTCTTGTTCTCTTCACCTCGATCTTGCCAGTTGTCACCAAGTTCTCAAATTTATTTCTTCTCATAACATGTCCAAAAAATGTTGACTGTCTGCGTGTAATTTCTCTAACCAGTGTATGATTTTCATTTGTTTCTTGTAGAACTTGGTCACTGGTGCCTTCAATAAACTGTCAAACATCTGGAAGTCAAAGACACTAAGCAAACATATGAAACTTAAAATCTTCAACTCTTGTGGGACTCCAGTGCTAACGTATGGATGTCAGAGGTGGAAATCAACGGTAGCTTTAGATAAAAAATTAGACAATTTTGAGAACAAATGTCTTAGAAGAATTCTAAACCTCCACTGGACAGATTTCAGAACCAATACGCAAATAAGACAAGAGACTATTGTATCCAATTATTAGAAAACGCCATTGGAACTACATCAGCCATGTACTCAGAATGGACAAGACAAGACTCCCCAACCAAGCCCTCTTATGGTCACCAGTAGGGAAAAGAAAACAGGAAAGACCAAGAGAGACCCTGCGTAGAACCATCATCAGAGAAGGCTTATTCAACGGCCAAGTGAACATCCAGGATCTACAGCGGGTAGCAGCGAACCGCCGGACATGGAGAGCCATGACTTCTGCCCTATGCGCAGCCTTAGGCTCAAGAGGAAAGACTAACTAACTAACTAAGGACTTGGTCACTGGTTTTTCTGTCTGTCCATGGTATTCTTTGCATTCTTCTCAGAAACCACATTTCCACAGCCATCAGATGTTTTTCAGCTTGCTTGCTCATTGTCCAAGCTTCACATCCATACAACAGTACAGGTTCTATGTAACACCTCATCACTCTTTTTCTCGTTGCAATTGACATAACAGGTTAATAGTTAATAGTTAATGTTTGTAAAGCCCCACTACGCTTTGTATGTAGAACAAATTTGAAAAATGAAGTACATGATGTCATAAAAAAATGTGCTTCACAGTCCATCGTGATGCAATGTGCAGTGAATGGCAGTCATCTGTTGGAGTAATTCTTTGCACTCCAGAATATGATGGTTTTATCAACGGAAGAAAGAATTCTTCAAAATTTGTCCTACATACAAAGTGTAGTGAGACTTTACAAATACTCTATACATTAAATAAGTTTAATCTGCACTCATATAGAATATTTGCTTTATGTTTGTGTCAATACTTTCAAGTTATTCTCTAACCTCTTTGCCATGTGTGTCATCTTCATCTTCAAAATCATCTTCATAATCCTGGGAGGGAAAAAGAAATGATAAATTTCCAAAATAAAATTTTTTTTTAAATAGTGACAGACAACATGAACAAATGTTCTATGCTACAGTGGCCCGTGTCTTACTGGGGACCTTAGAAGTGAAGAATCGTAACACCATAAAATACCATGCGTGTCATAAGAGGCAACCAAGGAAGGATGGGATTGAGGTTAATACAATCAATAATCATTTGTCCCGAAGCAATGTCCTGCTGTAATGTTATAGTGTCATTACATTTTGTAGACCTCAGAGCTAGGAGGAATAGGTGGCCAATCTTCCCCTCACTTTGGCAAGTGACAAGCCCAGACGTCACACCCTGCGTCTGATCATGCCCATGACATTATTTGTGAGCACGCGCGACGGGCTTGAGGTTGTCTATCTTTTTTTTTTGTCGTAGAAAACTTTGGCCAAAAGATTCAACCAACCATGAACAAGTCTTAAGATAAGGAAGAAAAGAATAAACCAACCAACCAAAAGGAAGGGAGACTCTTCTAGAAGAATTCATAAATAAACACACACGTATTGATTGACATTCATAGAAGTAGAGGAAATAAGCAGATGTTATTTCCATTTTAATAATGGTCTGTCTTGTGGAAGTTCTTGTAAGAACAAAGGCTAGGGCAACAAACCCCAACAGGAAGTGTGGGTAGGGAGAGAGTTTGACGATTGTGCTCGTCATCTAGCTAAGTGAGGGAAGGACTGGCAACTTATTCCTCCGTGCATTGAGGTCTAGAAAATGTGAGGCCCTATCACATCATACCTACAAACATTAGATTTTTTTGTGTGCTCACTTTGAACTCAAGCGTAGTCCATACACACTACTTGTAGTAGTGCTAGACTACATTTTGCGTGTGGATTAGCTTTCCTTATTAACAGTGTCCCTTGCCATCAAGCGAACCCACTCCAACTTCAGAGGTACTTGTAATTTACGTCCCAAGTTAAGGATGATAGGTCAACATTTTATTCCAACTGTCCAGTGTAGGGGTTGAACCCCTTACCTCGGCATCAGCCCACTGGATGTTTAAGAACATGCGTTCTTATCCATTCGGACATGCTGACCTACAATTAGATTTCCAAGGCATGCATCTTTCCCATTGCAACATACGCCTGTGAGACTTGGACTCTTACTAAACAAGCTGAACAGCGCATAAATGCCTTTAAAAATTCGCTTAAAAGTGACAGGGTCGACTTCATTGCACCGGGTTTTATCCCATATGGCTCGGTCTCTTTCTGCAGCATGGAAAGCGTCGCACAAAGCTTTAAGCGACGACCCACAGGAGTCTCCAAAACATTTAACTCGTTAACTGAAGGAAGCGGCCCGGAATTGAACCCACGACCTTCGGAGCACGTGTCAAACGGCTTAACCACTTCACCACAGAGACTCCCTGAACTTCCGGCATAAATGCCTTTGAATATAAATGTTATAGATGGGTTTTAAGAATATCTTGGATACAGAAAAGAACACATGCATCCATACGAAAGGATCTGAATACTGACGAAGGTTGGCCACTACAGATGATAAAACAAAGAAAACTGAAATATTTTGGTCACTTGAAACGTCACAAAAGTTTGGAGAGAACAATAATGGAAGGGTATATGCCTGGGAAGAGAGGTAGAGGAAGGCCAAAGAGAAGATGGGTGCAGGATGTGGCGGATGATCTCCAGATGGGTGTATCGGACGCAGGACATCTTGCTTATGACCGAGAAGCTTTCCGGAAGGTTGTTATGGGAGCAAGGTTCTACAATGGACATGCTACTGAATGAATGAATGAATTAATTAATATCACATCATAGACCCATAGCAAGCAAACTTCTTCAAAACAAATGTATTTTTAGTATCACTGTATATTTCACCTAGCAAGAATGTCTCAAAAAAATTGACCTGGATCACAGGTAGATTATAGCCAACATGAGGGCAACAGACCATGGAAACAATGGATTGTTGGTGTTTGGTAAAACCTACATAAGCCTCACTCACATCAAGAGCTGCTGCTCATCTGGCTCAGGTGTGAAGACTGCGACCCTATCAGAACATCTAATGCCACAATACCATGTGACAAACGACAAAAGAAGAAATAATACCGCTGGAACGATCAGCATCTACACCCTGCGACGTCTGCTGAAGCAGACTACAGATTTCCTTGCTGTGCTATAATCTCGGTCCTATTTGAACCATAAATCATGTAAAAACATTGCATGTTCTTAGCAGGACATTGCAATCACATCCAGCCCCTATGGCTGTTCATGTTGTGCTAGGACAATCCCCTATTGGCTGTTCATGTTGTGCTAGGACAATCCCCTATTGGCTGTTCATGTTGTGCTAGGACAATCCCCTATTGGCTGTTCATGTTGTGCTAGGACAATCCCCTATTGGCTGTCATGATGTACTAGGACAATCCCCTATTGGCTGTCATGATGTACTAGGACAATTCCCTATTGGCTGTCATGATGTACTAGGACGATCCCCTATTGGCTGTCATGATGTACTAGGACGATCCCCTATTGGCTGGCATGATGTACTAGGACGATCCCCTATTGGCTGTCATGATGTACTAGGACGATCCCCTATTGGCTGTCATGATGTACTAGGACGATCCCCTATTGGCTGTCATGATGTACTAGGACGATCCCCTATTGGCTGTCATGATGTAGTAGGACGATCCCCTATTGGCTGTCATGATGTACTAGGACGATCCTCTATTGGCTGTCATGATGTAGTAGGATGCCCCTATTGGCTGTCATGATGTACTAGGATGATTCCCTATTGGCTGTTCATAATATACTAGGATGATTCTCTATTGGCTGTTCATAATATACTAGGATGATCCCCTATTGGCTGTTCATGATGTGCTAGGACAATCCCCTATTGACTGTTCATAATGTACTAGGACATTGAGCAGTCAAGCTGAAAAACATCTAATGGAAGTGGAAATGTGGTTTCTGAGGAAAATGCAAAGAATACCATGGACAGACAGAAAAACCAATGAGCAAGTCCTACAAAAGGCAAATGAAAACCACCAAATTATTGGAGAAATTAGACGCACACAGTCATTTGGGGGAGGGGGGCATGTTATGAGAGAAATAAACTGGAGAACAACTTGGCAAGATTGAGGGGAATAGAACTGGGGGAAGGCAGAAATGATGATGATGTATTAGGCAATTTTACATTCAGTAGTTTGCCATTGCTTTTTCAACGAGAAGGCAACATTTAAGTCCAAATTACGGGTGTACTAAAATAATGTTGTACACTTCAAACATAAATATCTGAATAAATGTATCTATGGGAAATCAAATATAATGAAATAATCTACCTCAAAATCTTCTTCATAATTATACTCATCATCATCATTATTATCATCATCATCATTGCTATCAGTCTTTCTTGTCTCCTTTCTGTCTTTAGAATTGAATGAAGAGGAAACCTGAGCATCCTCCTAAAGGAAAGAGGTCATACAGTGAATTAAAATCTTCACAAATGTGATCGAAAACACACTTTTTCAAACCTGTGAAACATCACTGACCATTATCATCATCATGTGCCATGCCAATAGGCATGGGTGGTAGTGGTTCACTATCTTACAAGATCACCAGTCTTGGATCAGGGGACCTAAGTCACCACACTGTAAACAAGAGTAAATGCCCTTTTCCTGCCACATAACAGATTGGGTATATAGTTCATTCATACTTTCAGTAGCATGTCCTTTACAGAACCTCACTTCCATAACAACCTTCCAGAAAAACTCGGTCATAAGCAAGATGTCCCATGTCCGATACAGGGTATATGGTGCTAGTCCCAAGTATGTTTTATAGACCATTCAGCACTTGATGGGTGATGTAGGTGATGTGATGTAGGTGATGTGATGTAGGTGGTGTGATGTAGGTGATGTACTCAATGTTTTTTTGTTTTTTTTTCCGCTCAATCGCTTTGAACTTAAGTGCAGTTTATACACACCATTTTTAGTAGCACTGGATTTAATTTTGCATGTGAATTAGTTTTCCGTATTAAAAATGTCCCTCGCCACCAGCCAAACCCACTCCGACTTCAGAGGTACTTGTAATTTACATCCCCAAGTCAAGGACGAGAAGTCAACATTTTAGTTCAATTGTCCAGTGTAAGGGTTGAACCCCTTATCTTGGCATTAGCCCACCGGATGTTAAAGAATGCGTTGTTCTTACCCATTCAGCCATGCGGACCTCCATGTACTCAATATCGCGCCGCAAGCCTGTATTTCCCAGAACATTTCCTGATACCCATTCTCTGGCCGGGTTGGTCTGGCAGATTAGATCAATTTAAACAATTCCCGCCTCGAGTGGAATTCGAACACATGACCACCAAGCCAGCAGGCAAGAATGCACTACTGCAGCTCCCTTCATCATACGATGGGTCACCTAAATTACTTACCTTTAAGTGCATCAATAGTTGTTCCATCGCCCTGCTACTGGGTTGAGTGTGTGGAGCGACACTGTGAGCTGTGGATTTCATATGGAGTGCCCTTACATCTGTCTGCAGTTGTATGTAGCATGAACTGCATGTTCAGACAAATGGCGGCCACAAGTTGCTGAACTAACTGGGTTTGCTTTATGTAGAAATGTGTGGCAGCTGGTTTTCCATTGACTGCCGCTTCCATCGACAATGAACTGTATTCTTCGTGGTGGACTTTTGTGTTGGCATAGTATACCTGTGCAGGCTGTTGGTTTGTCGAGACTCCTGTCTGTTCCACTTTTCACATGGGGCAGTGAGGAGCATTTTGTGTGATATTCACTGGCACAGGAATGGAGCATTATGGGGCAACCCTTTGCCATGAAGCTGGAACCACGACTAAGTGACTAACATCAACAGATATGAGAATGCCACCATGGGTAGCCTAGACCTGTGGGACAAGAAGAGCCTTGCTTCCGGTCTGATTCAGCTTAAAAGTTAGTTGCTTATCCTTTACAGGACGTCACAGTCAACCCCAGCATTTTTTTTGTTGTTTGTGATTTCTAGGCAAGTTTACACTCATTGCTTTGTGAATGACTGGCACTCATGCCAATGTATGAAAATCAGCGTAAGATGGTCTGTTTCCAAATCGACAGTGTTTTGAACATGGTATGCAGGATTGCGAACTGTGTCTGTAACGCCTTCGCTACAGAATTGACTGATTCAGCTTAAAATGTAAAATATGAGTACCTGGCTTTACATTTAAGTCTACATGGTGAAGTGGTTAAGCCAACTGCCTCACACTCTGAAGTTCATGGGTTCATTTTAGGACTGCTCAGACCAGAAGCCTGGGGGTCATCACTGGAGCTACACAGTTCGGGCCTTATGCTATGCTCTGGACAGGTGGCTCTCAGTTGTGCAGACAGAGACCAAGCCAGATATGGTAAACAGGTGCAATAAAGATGATCCTCTTGCTTTTTACAATTTTTAAACTATGAAAAATCAGATTCACTTGACTCGCATGCCAGATCACAGGCTTCCTAAACAAATCTTTTACACTGAGCTGCGTTGTGGTAAACGCTCCCAAGGCGGCCAGAGGAAACATTTTAAAGACACTCAGAAGATCTCACTAAAAGCTTTTGGAATTCATCATAACACTTGGGAGACTGCTACCAAAGACCAAAATTTGTGGCGTACATCATTACTCAAGGGTGTAGTCACTTGTGAAGCAAACAGGACTGCAAGGGCTGTGAAAAAAAGGCTGGACAAAAAAACCACCACAGGAGATCCTCCTATTGGAATGTCAAGCATTCTTTGCCCACATTGTCAAAGAACATTTTGAGCCAAAATAGGCCTTGCCAGCCATCTTAAAACTTATGGCTCGAAATGTTCAACCTCACTGGATGTATTGAATGGTCATCATCATTCTTGATGGACAAACACCTTTTAAAATTGTTTAACATTTAAGTAAACTTAAGTCAGTGAGAAATAACACACACAAGACAATGGAATTTCAACTCAGAAGTCTTACTTCATGGTGCCGTCTGCCTGGTTTGTCTAATTCACGATCAACCTTTTTATGGCGACTACTTTGCCTTTCTGGTTCCTGTTCCATTTCCCTATGATGACTGCTGCGCTTGTCTATTTTGTATCTCAAATCACGATCCCCGTCTCTATTATCCCTGTCAAGATATGTATCCCTGACTTTGGTGTCTTTTCTTATCCTTCTCATTATCCTTACTACTGAACTTTGTCAGACTTCTGCAAATATATAAACCAAATCAAGTTGATGATGCTATAATAAAATATCTGGGCGATCTGGCAACTTGTACATGAAACACTATGTTGTTGTTAAATATTCATCAATTCACAGAAACTGTTAAGTAGGGTTATACTAGGAAATAATTAAAAGTATAAACAGAATTATAAAGGAAATAATTAAAATTATAAGCAGAGTGTGAAAGTCACTAGCAATGATAGCTGGCTCCAAATACTGGCTCTCCAGCCTTGAAGATTTCAGACAAACTAGTCACAATCGGACAGTATTACCTCACTTTCTTTGTGACGACCTTGGCTTTTCTCTCGATCCTTGTCTTTATCTTTGAGAGTTTCTTTTTCTCTTTTTTCTCTCCTCTCTTTCCGCCTTTTCTCACGCTCTTCCTACAAGAATATATAAATGCTCTTCACATGTTGATTAAATAACAAACATGATAATTAACAACATGACAGATAATAACACACAAAAAGCTCAAGAATTGTTTCGACATAATTCCCCATTTGATTTTTTTTTTGGGTGTTAACTCCCTTTGAACTCAAGCGTAGTCCATACACGTGCTACTACTTCTAGTGCACTGGACTGATTCTCTGCGTGTGGATTAGCTTTCCCTTATTACCAGTGTCCCCTCGCCATCAGGCAAACCCACTCCGGCTTCTGAGGTACTTGTAATTTACGTCGGAGCAGTCATAACATCTTATGGAGGATGCCTTAAAGAGATGAGAACATGAATCGCCAATACAAAGGCAGCCTTTTGCAAGATGACAAACATACTGACCAATAAAAAGATGTCATTTGCAACGAGAAAAAGAGTGTTGAGGTGCTACATAGAACCTGCGCTTTTGTATGGATGTGAAGCATGGACAATGAGCAGACAAGCTGAAAAACATCTGATGACTGTGGAAATATGGTTTCTGAGGAAAATGCAAAGAATACCATGGACAGACAGAAAAACCAATGACCAAGTCCTACAAGAAACAAATGAAAACCGTAAATTGATTAGAGAAATTAGACGTAGACAGTCACAATTTCTTGGCCACGTTATGAGAAGAAATAAATTAGAGAACTTAGTGACAACTGGCAAGATCGAGGGGGAGAGAACAAGGGGAGGGCATAAAAGTAAATATCTGGATGGCTTGGCCACGTTGTATGGTTGAGACAAGAACAATGAGCTGATCCACGACTCTGGTGATCGAGTGAGATGGCAAAACACGACCTCCCACGCTTACCGGCATGGCACATGATGACGATATGTGTCTGATGTGTGCAGTGAAATATGCCAGGCAATAAATAGAGCAACATATTGTCTGTGGCTACTGTGTTAAAACTGACTCTTGTTGGGTGTATGTAGTTGTTATTCAAATGTTCACAAACCTCATCATCATCTTCATTTTTATTCTTGCGAGAACTGATATCTGGCCTCTTCTTCTGTTACAACATGCCTATCTTTGTCGTCTTCATGACGCCTGTGCCGATTAGTCTCATCATGTTGCTTCCTGGACAAGGAACCTTCTTCCCTCTGATGTCGCCGCTTGCTGTCACTGACATTTGTGAATCTGTGAGGTTGTATGTCCGGAGTGTCATCTTCTCTGTGCTTTCTCCTTGAAATGTAAAAAAATAAAATACACTAATACGCTATTCTCATCTTCCTTATGGCAAGATTTCTGTGCAAGAGGATTTCTGTGTGAGAGGATTTCTGTGCGAGAGGATTTCTGTGCGAGAGGATTCTGTGCAAGAGGATTTCCATGTAAAAGGATTTCTGTGTGACCACATTAACCCATCATCATGTGCCTTGCCAAACGACTTAAGTGTTCATGTCTCAATAGAGATTTGAGTTCTTGGTGTTTTCGATGAATTACCTACTCTCTGGAGTAAACAAACTAGTCAGGCCGAGAGATGAATCATGCTGCATGGATAACACATGGTCTCTACAATTAAGCCCTGGTTTTGTGATTTGGAGAGGTATAACTCCATCCCTGGTCTTGTCGCCAAGGATTGTAGTTATTATGCCTTTTTTTTAAGCACAATGTAACAAACTATCGTTTGTCAAAGCGGCAAGGTGCCAGTCAGTCATTCCTTCACGCCACTGTAATGATTTTTATATATTTTAATACCCATAGAATTCATACAAGAGACAACATTGCAGAAATAGACAAATTTCATACAAGAGACAACATTGCAGATATAAATAAATTTCATACAAGAGACAAAATTGCAGATACAAATTTCAAACAAAAGACAACATAAAATACAAACAAAGATACAGACATATATCACACAAGAGACATTGCATATTTAGACATATTTCAAGTGAGCGAAAGAAGAAGAATATCCATGGTCTTTAAGATTCCTGTGTCCATCTTCGCGCTGGATGATCTTTGCTTTATCTTCGAGTAACCATGCCTTCCATAATTTTTCTTTCCAAAATGCTGTGATGGTGGATGAAGTTGAATGTTGGCTGTCATCTCCAATTTCATGACGGTCGGCAGAGGGGATCTTTTTGGAGACAAATGATATGGTCATCGACCAGTATGGTCACTGCTAAGAAGGAAAGTAATGGCAAACTATCTTCCGTACAGATACCTAGAAAATCACATTTCATCAATATCATCTAATGGCTGTGGAAATGTGATTTCTGAGGAAAATTCAAAGAATACCATGGACAGACAGAAAAACCAGTCACCAATCACATTATAAGAAGAAATAAACTAGAGAACTTGGTGACAATCTTGCAAGATTGAGGGGAAAAGACAAAGAGGAAGGCAGAGAAGTAAATATCTGGATGGCTTGGCCACATGGCATGGTCAAGACAAGAACACGGAGCTAATCCATGACTGTCTACCAGATCCTCTGACCATCCCTTGCTCATGCTTTTTTTCTTCTGGACCATGATAGTCTGTTCTTCTACACTATTCACGTGCTCCCAGAGGGCCTTCACCACATCCACCTTATCATGCATAAAATCACCCCTCAGTGATGCGGCACAAGCCAATCTGTCTATTTGTTCATTGCCAACCACACCAGAGTGACCTGGAGAAAAGATTCAGCTCACAACCCGCGACCTCTGAATGGATGCATGCCATTCAGTATGAAGCATACCAGTCTTCACCTTTGTCAGAAAGCTTTGTGAATCTGTTACAATCACATCATGCGTATACATTTTGTTCTTTAACCATGGAAAGCTGCAGTAACCACATCTACCTCTATTTTCAGGTTTGAGGTTGTGATGTCATATGCCAAACTCTCCTTTACTAAACATTGGTCATTTGCTTTTGCTATGAATCCCAGGCACTTTTTGTGCCTCTTAACACAGAGCCATTGGCATAGATAATCACATCGCCAGGAAGAGAGTAGCCATGAATCAATTGCTGAATGTCTACTTCCGTAGCACCTGCTGCCACTCCCAACACTCATGTCCCAATATGATTATAACTCTAAGATACAGACAAAATACCTCTCTCCTTCTTTGCCATCTCTATGTTTCCTGGGCTCCTCGCTGCGATGGAGCTTCTGTGTTGCTTCAGTGCGATGATGCTTCTGTTCCAGGTAACGGTCCTCTTCCTTGTCTCTGGGTCGCTGCTTTCTAACACCATCATCAGCATCTTCAATTATCTTCACAGATTTATTCACTTTGCTCTTGGGCTTTTTCTCCTGGTGATAAATCAGATAAAACTGGTGATAAATGAGATAAAAGTGGTGATAAATGAGATAAAAGTGGTGATAAATGAGATAAAAGTTGTAAAAACTTAGATAAAAGTGGTGATAAAATGGGTAAAACTCGTGATTAATAAGATAAAACTGGTGGATCAGGGGTTAAATTATAAGAGAAACAGTTAAAAGAGAGTTCTGATATGAAAGGAGTACCAGAAAAGAGTGTGCAATGAAAATGTGGAGAAAATATCATGTGACAGCCTGTGACTTCAATCGATAGTGAGCAACTATTGCAACCTTATGCTCAACAAGAAAAATCAAGATGTTATATAAAACTGTTTTCACAGAAGCAGGTGGAACGTTATGACAGAGTGGACAATTGTGTCATGAAGCAAATTGAACATTTAATATAATCGTAAAAGGCTTTTAAATTGAGAGGGCTGATCAACTAGCTAGGGAAGAAGCAATAGAAGAACAACCTGATGCGCCTGTTACATATCAACAAAAGAAAAGAATGATCAAATCAGTCAGAAAGCCACCAATATCAAGATGATTACCACTTTATGGACAGACCAGAACAAATCATTAATCGGCGCCTCAGAATAGGACACAATAGATTAGGCAACCACATGTTTACAAAATTCAAAATTGGCGAATAAGCCATGTGCACATGTGGTCTGGCGTCGCAGACGGCAGATCACCTACTCCAAGACTGCCCAAAATACAACATATCTAGGCAAAACTTCTGGCCTAGAGAAACAGCAGTGGAAGACAAACTTTATGGACTACTGTTAGTTAGTTGCATATCCTTTACAGGACATCACAGTCAAACCCGGCATTTTTTGGCTGTTTGTGATTTCTTGGCAAGTTTGGCAGTAATTTGCCACTGGTCTCTGAAAGACTGGCACTCATACCATTTTATAAAAACCATCGTAAGGCGGTCTGCTGCCAAATCACCCGTAGCTGTGTTTTGAACGCAGTATATGGGACTGCGAATTGCTTCCGTAACCCCTTCACCACAAGGCCGGCTGAGTGAACAAATGAGTGAACAAATGAGTGAACCACTGAGTGAACTACTGGGCGAACCACTGGGTGAACCACTGAGTGAACTACTGGGCAAACCACTGGATGAACCACTGAGTGAACTACTGGGCGAACCAATGAGTGAACCACTGGGTGAACTACTGGGTGAACCACTGAGTGAACCTATGAGTGAACCTATGAGTGAACCACTGGGTGAACTAAAAAAGACATGAAGTTCATACAAGAGACAACATTGCAAATAAAGACAAAATTTCAAGTAAACAAAAGAAGAAGAAGGCTTATCAAACCTCATTTACTCCCTCTCTCTTGGCTCTCCTCTCCTGGCGCAGCCTCTCTCGTTCCTCCTATCAACAAGCAAATATAAGCGTTTATTGTCAGACATTCACTTATAGAATGGAGAGAACAAACTGGGTAGAATTAGTGCTACAAATCTGGAACATAACAAATAATTTCATCCAGATCTACACATTTATACACGATGAATGAGTTAATATCATAGTAACTAACAACTGCCATCAATGTAATACGTCAGTAACTGTTATTTTAATACAAATTAAATGTCAATTACCACAAAATAAATATGCTAGTTACTATCTGTTCCTCTCAAATATGTTTTAGCTGTTTAACTTTTGGCTCTCTGTAGCATAATGGCTAACCACCATTATTCAGTTACCAAGACCGCAAGCCAAGAAGAGGAAATAATAAAACAATTGACTTCACAACCGCAAACTGAAACTAGGACTTAAAACTTAACATCGAAACTGGAACTGCATAAGTGACAGATGACGTGGATTCTTAGAAAGATTTCATCAGACAAAGCTCGGAAGACCCATTGGATAGGAAGGAGACATGTGACCCGCTTTCGCGCCAACGCATGTTTAGCATATGTTAATATTTCATCAGAATATGGTAAGCCCGCACTTTTCCTGCAACCAGCCTGATGAACAGACGTGAGAAGCTGGTGTGACCAAATTTTCAAACATGGGATTGCGGAGTGTCTAGATCCGAGTGATTCTTGGTGGCTACATACCAACAACCACCCAACACATCAGCAAACTAACCACCTAAATCAGACCTGAAAGAGGGAAGCCGAGAGAAAGAGATGAACCACAAGTGAGATGGAAGATGACTTGGCCATGAGCAAAGTATGGGGAGGCCTTCAGAGGAGCTATACGGGCAGACCTGAAGTGGATCCATCAGTCAATGGACCCTGGCTTACCAAATCTCCCAGTCACCAGGTTACCTTTCTAATTGGTACACACCACACCCAATTTCAGGAAACTGATATTTAATTGTTGATTCATCATCTTCACACTTAACATGTACAACATCAAAATGTTTACTATGTTTTCACACTTGTTGACCTCTCATGTATTGATGCTTGTTTATTGATGGTCTGTGACAATGGTCCAATATGCAACTTTTCTAATATATCTTGTGTAAATCACAATAGAGATGTATGTACTGGCCAGAAGGCTCAGGCCCAGTCAATAAATGATTAACATGAATTGACCTTCTGTTAATTTATCAGTTCAAACCTATCTGTGAGTCACCAGCTTCTTTGTACATCATGTTGTCAGAATCTAATGTGATTGATTATGTGTTTGATTGTTTAAAAATAAATCCACTCATAATGACTTACTAAAATGGGGGAGAGAAGACTCTAGATCTATCAACTGCTCAATATCCAGGTTTTCTTCATCTAAATCAGGCTGAGAAAATTCTCCAGACTTTCCTCAGATTTGATAAACAAAAAGGGGGCTCCAGAGCTACAGAATCCTTGGAGAAGGGGCAGAATCCCAGTTAGTAATCATTATTCTCACCAGGGCCATAATCTATATCTCCTAGACTACTTAATAGAACGAGGCCTGCAGATAACTCAAGGTTCATATTCTGGGGTTATTGAAGATAGAAGAGGATGGGGCTCTACTTCTTTTGTTAGAAATGGGGCATGCACTACAGTGATCTCCCACTCCCTTCAAAAATATATGACACTCTCATTAAATAAATATGCACGATGCGACAAACAATATGTTACACGATTTATTGTCTCAGTACATAAATATATTTAGGCATTAGAAATTAGGCGGTTCCAACCAATTCTGTCCTGACTGAACGACATTTTACATTTGCGATTACAGTAGGGATAACTAATGTTCCACATTCAAATAATTTCAGTGACTAGGTATTTTAAGTATTTCAGCCAAAGTCGAATTCATTTATTCACATCATATGATGTATAATTGTGCAGTATGCACCTGATGAAATGCGGTGAAATATGCCAGACAATAAATTGTGCAGCATATTGTTTTTGCCTTCTGCGTATATATAATTCCTTCTATAATATGCGATCGTAAACAATTCTATTACTTATGATTCTTCTCTAAACAATTCTATTATATGTGATCCTGCTCTACACAAATCTATTACATGTGATCCTTCTCTAAACAATTCTATTATATGTGATCCTTCTTTAAACAATTCTATAATGTGTGATACTTAACTAAAAAATTATATCATGTGTGATCCTTCTCTAAACAATTCTATTATATGTGATCCTTCTCAAAACAATTCTATTACATGTGATCCTTCTCTAAACAAATCTATTATATGTGATCCTACTCTAGAAAATTCTATTATATGTGATCCCACTCTAAATAATACTTTTGTATGCGATTCTACCCTAAACAATTCTATTATATATAATCCTACACTATATAATTCTATTTTATTTCCAACTCTATTCTACACAATCCTAAGCTATACAATTCTATTCTACGTGATTCTATGTTATACAATCTTACTCTATGTGATTCTACTCTGTGTGCTTGCTACTTTATGTGATTCTCTCTATGTGATCCTACTTGACCCTACTCTATGTGATTCTACTCTATGTGATCCTACTTGACCCTACTCTATGTGATCCTACTTTACCCTACTCTATGTGATCCTACTTTACCCTACTCTATGTGATTCTACTCTATGTGATCCTACTTGACCCTACTCTATGTGATTCTACTTTACCCTACTCTATGTGATTCTACTCTATGTGATCCTACTTGACCCTACTCTATGTGATTCTCTCTACGTGATCCTACTCTGTGTGATCCTACTCTACGTGTCACCCTGTTCTTAGCAATCCTGCTTCCTGTATATGCTATTCTATACAAAGCAACTATACAATCAATCCTCAAATCCACTTCTGTGCATCAAAATCAAGCAAACAAAAAACAAGAAAATTCCCACAGGAAACAGTAAAGCCAACAAAAACACAGATACAACTCAAGATACATCACCCACATGTGTCTGGTTTGTTGATGGGAAATAAAATTGATGTGGAATTTAGAATTAATATCAAGTATTATTTGTAAAAGATGTAATGAGGGAGTAAACTCATCCTAAGTCCAAATAAACCAACATAGTTACTCCTCACATGACACAATAACCATGTCATGATAACAAGTTGTAATTAACTATTCAACCAAATAAACAGTGATAACAAGTCTGCCACAGAGCAAACATGACAGGAGGGTTCTGGTCATCAGAAGCGGTCCCCATTCCCATAATATTTTGGCCCTTTACCTTCCTTACATTCTCTGGGGGTGGGCCTACCCAGGTCATGACTCCGGTTGTCTTTCTCTTGCCGTATTTCAAGACGGACGAGTCGTTTCCCACTTGTCCCACAAATACGCATTGTGTCTGCCAACAAGCCACTACTCCCTTTTGGAGGAGAACATTGTGTAACCTGTGCTTTGCACCCTCACACATATTCTAGCACCTTCGGCCATGAGAAGCCAACTTCTTCCCTGGCTGTTCGCCTCATTCATGGGCACGTCGCTATGCACCAGTTCATGCCGGGCTTATATTACACTGATGACAAATGAGACTTTAGGATAAGAAACACTAAAATATGGTCAATGGCATCATGAAAACATGACTAACAATGTTACCATCAATCACTGCAATACAGAAAAAGAGGATGAAGACAATGATGACAGGCCACATATTGGCCACATCTCTTACTGTCTCATAGTGTTAAAAGTTGGAGTTTTTGGCAGGCTTTATTTCAGTGGTTAATCTTACCTATGTTTACCAGACAAGAGTCTGCCCACATGAAGAAAGGTCTTGATCAGTTTAAAACCCAACCAAGGCACACCAGCCCCTCTACATCCCAATGCGGTCAAGATAAAATTACAGCTCACCACATAATACAAACTCAAAGTCAGCCATTGGCAATTTGGGAGGAGATCACTTTGGGCTAGAATACAACTGATAATTTAATGTTCACAATGGTATGAGTATTGGTTGTGCAGAAACCAATAGCAAACTACTGAACATAAAATTCCTTAGAAAATCACGAACAGCCAGCAAATGCTGGGGTTGACTGTGACATCCTGTAAAGGACATGCAACAAACTATTTTTTATTCATGATAAGTGATGTCGAACTTTATCACGTTTTGACAACAGAGAAGATTGTAGAGACATGATTGCTGATGTCTGCTCTTCATCTGGGTCCTATCCCTTGACCGCTAGTTCTGTGGTGAAGTGGTCATAGACACAATTCATAATCCCACATACCACGCTCGAAACACAGCTGCGGGCAATTTGGCTGCTGACCGCCTTGCGTTGCTTTTCATACTTTGGTATGAGTACCAGTCATTCAGAAAGCTATGGCAAACTACTAACGTAAACTTGCCAAGAAATTACAAACAGCTAAAACATGATGGGGTTGACTGAGATGTCCTGTAAAGAATGTGCAACTTTAATTAAATAAATCCCTTGACCTGTCCGACATGGGAGAAAATACCAGCAGCTGCGATACCGTCGGTATAGTTCTTGGTGTCACTGGAACATGCAAACCCCTCTACCTCTGTAAGGTGGAGACAAGGCAGAGGGAAGGAAAATGAGCAAAACAATTACCAGTAAACTACAAACATGAACTGGTGCCTGCACAGAATACAAGGACTAAAACTGTCAGACAAAATCACTCATGCCGAGCACAGGGCACAAGAAATAGGAAAAAAGCTAAAAAATATACGAATAAGAAAATTAGAGACAAGAATTTAATAATATGGAGAGGATGTGGTGGAACCAGCAGGAGATGGCAAAAGACAGGTCATGGTTAAGCTGACTGACAGTTTATGCACCACTGGGGAATGAAACGCAGTAAGAGAATAAGAAATCTCTAATGTTGATGTGAGAGCCAAGGGGAAGCCACCACATTAATTTCCTAGGATTATGTTTATGGGCAATGACAAAGCTAGATTAGTGGTGGAGGGTTATGCTCAAATATAATTCAAATTAGTCATTGGGCTGACCAATCTAATATGACATGTTTTCTTTAAGCACGATCTGATTTACCTCCGTAAGGGCTACACGATCCGCAGAATCACCTCTGTCCTTGTGGCGTCTGCTTTGTTTTTCATCCTGAAAATATCAGTGTGAGTAACTGTAGAACATGATTTTTGTTCGGATGTAATACATAAATAAAGTAACATGTGGGAAGTAATACATAGACAAAGTATCAGATGAGAAGTAATACACAAAGTCACAGATGGGAAGAAATACATAGACAAAGTAACAGATGGGAAGAAATACATAGATAAAATAACAGATGGGAAGTAATACATTGATAAAGTAACAAATGGGGAGAAATACATAGATAAAATAACAGATGGGAAGTAATACATTGATAAAGTAACAAATGAGAGGAAATACATAGATAAATTAACAGAACGGAGGAAATACATAGATAAAGTAACAGAAGGGAGGAAATACATAAAGTAACAGATGGGAGGAAATACATAGATAAAGTAATAGATAGGAAGAAATACATAGATAAAGTAATAGATGGGAAGAAATACACAGATAAAGTAACAGATGGGAGGAAATATACAGATAAAGTAACAGATTGGAGGAAATACATAGATAAAGTAATGGATGGGAAGAAATACATAGATAAAGTAACAGATGGGAAGAAATGCACAGATAAAGTAACAGATGGGAAGAAATACATAGATAAAGTAACAGATGGGAAGAAATACATTGATAAAGTAACAGATGGGAGGAAATATATAGATAAAGTAACAGACGGGAGGAAATACATAGATAAAGTAACAGATGGGAAGAAATACATAGACAAAGTAACAGATGGGAAGAAATACACAGATAAAGTAACAGATGGGAAGAAATATATAGACAAAGTAACAGACGGGAGGAAATACATAGAGAAAGTAACAGATGGGAAGAAATACATAGATAAAGTAACAGATGGGAAGAAATACATAGACAAAGTAACAGATGGGAGGAAATACATAGATAAAGTAACAGATGAGAGGAAATACATAGATAAAGTAACAGAAGGGAGGAAATACATAGATAAAGTAACAGATTGGAAGAAATACATAGACAAAGTAACAGATGGGAAGAAATACATAGACAAAGTAACAGATGCGAAGAAATATATAGATAAAGTAACAGAAGGGAGGAAATACATAGATAAAGTAACAGATGGGAAGAAATACATAAAGTAACAGATGGGAAGAAATACATAGACAAAGTAACAGATGGGAGGAAATACATAGATAAAGTAACAGATGAGAGGAAATACATAGATAAAGTAACAGAAGGGAGGAAATACATAGATAAAGTAACAGATGGGAAGAAATACATAGACAAAGTAACAGATGGGAATAAATACACAGACAAAGTAACAGATGGGAAGAAATACATAGACAAAGTAACAGATGCGAAGAAATATATAAAGTAACAGAAGGGAGGAAATACATAGATAAAGTCACAGATGGGAAGAAATACATAAAGTAACAGATGGGAAGAAATACATAGATAAAGTAACAGATGGAGGAAATACACAGATAAAGTAACAGATGGAAAGTAATATAGTGATAAAGTAAAAGATGTGAAGAAATACATAGATAAAGTAACAGATGTGAAGAAATGCACACACAAAGTAATGTAACAGATGGGAAGAAATACACAGATAAAGTAACACATGGGAAGAAATCACTAAAATATACAAGATCAAGTTTAGCTTTAGCATAGAGAGGGCATGAATATTTCACAACAATGCGACAGTTACTTTTAACTATTGGAGTTTTTACTATTAGGGAATGAACAGGTAAACAAAAGAATACCAAATGAAATCTTCGTTAACAAGCTGCTTTTTGATGGGTTCTTGCAGTGATTATACTACAATGGGTAACAAATTTTGATCCGCACATTACCTAATATGGTCAACAGTTCCTTTCAGATTAACATCTGACATATGACTGACTCGGTCATGATTATTAATCTAAGCCTGGGATGGACCCTAATACAGCTTCTCTTGAGAGGTTGAACGGGAAAGGGGTAATGGAAGAAAAACAACACAAATACATTATTAATCTTTCATTAATCCTATGGACAACAATACCTTTCAGATTAATGTCTGAAATGTGGTGATTTAGTCACCGGATTATTGATCTGAGGCAGGGATGGGCCCTAATTATAACTTCTTTTCTGAAGTTGAACAGAGTTAGTGATTACAGAAACAATTAGAAACTAATACAAGACAATCCCTGAATATGAGGTCTATTGGAATATGAGGTCTATTGGAATATGAGGTCTATTGGAATATGAGGTCTATTGGAATATGTGGTCTATTGGAATATGTGGTCTATTGGAATATGTGGTCTATTGGAATATGTGGTCTATTGGAATATGAGGTCTATTGGAATATGAGGTGTACTGGAATATGAGGTCTATTGGAATATGAGGTCTATTAGAATATGAGGTCTATTGGAATATGAGGTTTATTAGAAACAAATACAAGACAATCCCTGAATATGTTATCTATTCAAAAAGTATCAAACATTTGACCAGGAAAGATACAATTATTTACCTGGAGGTTTCAAACCCTAATCTCTTTCAATGACTTCTCACAGGTCGATCCACCTAAAATGGGCACCAGGAAATGTCTCGGGAAGTAAAGGTGTCTGGCGTGAGACTGCCCACGTCACCCATCCAGTGCCGATTGGTCTATACAAATATGGGGCCAGCACCATAAAGCGAGTAAAAGGCTCTTTACTTGTCACTTATCTGTATAAATAAACACTCCAGAGGTTTTAACTGCTCACTGCCTATCCTCCATGTTGGACCGGAAGTGTCTCCATGTTGGACTGAAAAATGCTGCTGGTTTACTAGTGACTGCCACTTCCATCAAAGATGAACTGTATTTTTCATGGTGGACTTTTGTGTTGGCATTATGGCAGAGGCATTATGCATAGTACACCTGTGGACGCTATTGGTTTGTCGAGACTCCTGTCTGTTCCACTTTTCACATGGGGCAGTGGAGAGCATTTTGTGTGATATTCACTGGCACAGGAATGGAGCATGATGGGGCAACCCTTTGCCGTGAAGTTGGAACTGCGACTAACTAACATGTTTGATTTATTGCCAGTTAGTTTTTACTGCCATTAATACTCACTAACCTCGTCTCTGCGATGAGATTTCTTGTCCCTGTCCCCCCTGAGACCTGAACCATTTATGTCCTCGGTGTGACGTCTGAGAGAACCTATAAAGAAAATCATTAAATAATTGTCATTACTATCATTAAATATTATGATTCTAACTTAATACATGTTTAGGAATATAATATAATGTTAGTTAGTTAGTTAGTTAGTTAGTTAGTCGCGGTTCCAACTTCACGGCAACGGGTCGTCCCCATATTGCTCCATTCCTGTGCCAGTGAATATCACACAAAATGCTCCTCACTGCCCTATGTGAACAATGGAATAGACAGGAGTGTCGGCAAGCCAACAGCCCGCACAGGTACACTGTGCATAATGCCGCCGCCAGAATGCCAACACAAAAGTCCTCCATGAAAAATACAGTTCATCGTCGATGGAAACGGCAGTCACCAGAAAGACTTCATTGACCCGGGTTTTATCCCATATGGCTCAGTCTCTTTCCACAGGGCGACCCACGGAAAGCGCCGCACAAAGCACGAACTCCGTAGCTACAGCACCGACTCCCAGGAGTCTCCTGAAAAAAGTACTCGTGAACCGAAAAGGCAAACCAGTCAATCCAGCAACAGCCGGCCGCCATCGTTCCGAACATGCAGTTCACGCTAAAAACAACCGCGGACCAACGCAAAAGCATTCCACGCGAAATTTACAGCTCACATTGTCGCGCCACGCACTCACTCAATAGCAGGGCGACGGAACCATAGCCTCCTTAATTGCCTCTTACGACGTGAATGGTAGGCAACAGTGTTACTATTCTTTGCTCCCCCATATGGGCCCCGGCAACACACTGGCAATAATATAACGTATTCCAGTTTAAATTAATGTACCAGGGGACTTCAAATGAAAACCTTAGAAGTGTAATAAAAATTACAATAACCATGCCATTGTCTTGTAACCTGTCAATATTGTTGTTAAGGATGTAAAGAGTGTTAAGCATTGACATCATGGTGCAGACAAACACAGTCACCCCACTTTTGACATGCACCAAAGAGGAGCAGCGTTCTGTTATCCGTTTTATGATGAGTAAAGGGGTGAAACCTATAGAAATTCATTGGCAAATGAAAGTCCAGTATGGTAATGCATGCCTGTCAGTCCAGCAAGTGTATGAGTGGAGTAGGAAGTTTCAAACTGTGTGACTTCTGTGAAGAGATACAGCAGGTGGTGCATGAGTGGTTACACACGCGACCAAGAGAATTTTTTTTCTACAGGAATCCAAGCATTTTATCAGTGTTGGAGGACTTGCATTGAACGCAGTGGTGACTACATCGAACAATGGTACATTTGTTCTTTACTTTTTCAGAATATATTCACCACACAAGAAAAACATTTCAGGTTTTCATTTGAATCCCCTTGTACATGTTTAGGAATATAATATATTGTATTTCAGTTTAAATTAATATAGTATAATAATCATGGCAGTGGAAATGTTTATTCTGAGGAAAATACAAAGAATACCATGGTGCTTCCTTGTGCATTCAATCAGCTGGTCTCCCTTGTGAATTCAGATAGCTGGTCTCCCTTCTGAATTCAGATAGCTGGTCTCCCTTCTGAATTCAGATAGCTGGTCTCCCTTGTGGATTCAGTTAGCTGTATAATGATATCTATACCTTTATAGTATCTGTCCACTTATATAATTAAAAATTGGTTTCATGTCCTTTAGATTTGGAGGCATTTTTTAAAAATGTCTTAATGGGGATATCTTCTTCTTCTCCATTAATCTGGAGAATTTTTTCGGACGTGATTGTGTTGTGCCTGTTTACAGCAGAGCTGTGTTCTTGCACCGTTAGGCCGACACATCCGACTTCTGCAGGCATTTGTTGACCGGGTTAACCTTCCCAGGGTAATGGGGATATGAACACAGGATCACTAGGCCCAAAGACCAGCATTGGGTATATGGTGCTAGCCCATATTTTAAAAATGATTGGCATTTGACAGATGATGTGGTCAAGATGATGTGGTCTCATGGAATTTCCAGGTACAAATTGTAAGGTGTGTCAACCTGGCAGCCTGGTCAATGACAATATATCCTTGTCTCAAGGGGGTTTCAAACACATGACCACCAAGGCAGCAGGCAAGCATTCTAGCCAGTGCTAGCCCACATGCAATGCTATCACATAATTCAAGAAAGGGGGACGATTGATGCAGAACGCGGAGGAAGGGCACTCATAGAAAAGGAGCCAAGGGAAGGGGAAAGGTGTGCACTAATGTGAACTAAATGACCATTTAAAAAATCTTACTGTACTGTATGAAATATGAAATGTGCTGCATATTTTACCTTCATCATCGCCTCTCTTCTTTCTAAGCATGTCACCTTTAGAGCTCTGAAAACACAAGTATATAGGATTCAAAATGTGTTTTAAATATTGAACACAGAAAACTTACTATCTAAACATATCACCTTTTGATCTCCGAAAACATGAGAAATGGAATACAAAATATGCTTGAAATACTCAACATAGAAAATATCCAGACAGTGTTGACTTGTAATAACATTACCAATATATTTAATACCAAGACATATGTTTACATATTTACAAGTACGTGTGAATCAGGAAGCAACTTCTGCAGCAATTATACTCCACCAGAAATGTAAAGAGTGGACATGTTGGTGAGGTTGACAGTGAACTATACTGATAAAATTATGAGCGTAGGTCAGCATGGCTGAATGGATAAGGATGCATGTTCTTAAACATCCAGTGTGCTGATGCCGAGGTAAGGTGTTCTTTTTCTTCTTCTTCTTTGTTCATCCAGAGTTTTTTTTTCCGGACGTGATTGCGTTGTGCCTGTTTACAGCAGAGCTGCGTTCTTGCGCCGTTAGGCCGACACATCCGACTTCTGCGGGCATTTGTTGACCAGGTTAACCTTCCCGGGTAATGTGTTCAACCCCTACACCGGACAGTTGAACTAAAATGTTGACCTATCGTCCTTGACTTGGGGACATAAATTACAAGCACCTATGAAGTCAGAGTGGATTCGCCTGATGGCAAAGGACACTGTTAATAGGGAAAGCTAATCCACACACAAAATTCAGTCCAGCACTAGAAGAAGTAATGTGTATGGACTACGCTTGAGTTCAAAGCGAGCGTGCGCCAATATATATATATATTATAAGACTGTCGGACGTGGGTTCAACAAGTGGGATCATCGCTTGCAAAAGTGAGGTAAAGATTAGCCACCTATTCCTCCGTCAGACGGACAAAATGTAACGTCCCTAGAACATCACAGACCCATAGTAGTAAACTACTTTGGGACAAATTATTTTATTTAGTTAGAAACGTAAAGCTATGATCATGATTGTAATGATAATGTATTAACGATACGATTAATTAACGATTATTAACGATAGTTAGTAAACATAGTTTCAGTCCAGCTCTGTGATTATTATGTATGGAGGGGGGGGGGGGGGGGGGGGGGGGGGGGGGAGAGTTGGAAAAACAGACGAAGAGAGAAAGAGAGTGATAACAAACAAAGACAAAGAGAGGACATTCAGGCAGGCAGACAGATGATCAAGGAGAGTTAGAGAGAATAATGAGACAGACAAACAAGAACAGAGAGAGAGAGAGAGAGAGAGAGAGAGAGAGAGAGAGATGAGAGAGATGAGAGGAGAGAGGAGAGAGAGAGACCGAGAGAGAGAGAGAAGATTGAGCTGAGAGAGATGACGAGAGAGAGAGACGAGAGAGAGAGACTAACAGACAAATGGATAAATACAAACAGGAATATAAAGAGAAGAAGGAGAGAAACAGAGAGGGAACACTGAGAGAGAAAGAGAGAGAGACACACACACAGAAAGAGGGAGAGAGAGACACAGAGATAGAGAAAAAGAGAGAGAGGGGGAGAGAGGGACAGAGACAGACAGACAGGCAGGCAGGCAGGCAGGCAGGCAGGCAGGCAGGCAGGCAGGCAGGCAGGCAGGCAGGCAGGCAGGCAGGCAGGCAGGCAGGCAGGCAGGCAGGCAGACAGACAGACAGACAGACAGACAGACAGACAGACAGACAGACAGACAGACAGACAGACAGACAGACAGACAGACAGACAGACAGACAGATGAAACAAACCCAATGCTCCTGACAAAACTAGCACAAATAATTGTAGAAAAGTGAAAAAAATGCATTGTCGTAAAACTTCAAACTAAACACACAGACAACCTTCAGGGCCCTGTTCAACTCAGCGGATGTCCAGGTATCGTCCTTACGTTTTGTCTGCAAGTAGATTAATAACACTCTCTGAGAGTTGAAAGAACAGAGAAAATATAAAGTAATACACAAGTCAAGACTTTCATGAATTTTACAGGCACCTTATCGATGTAACCGATGATAGTTTATTACATTGTGCTTCAAAAAGGCACAATAACTACAACCTATAGTGGAAACTAGGGATTTAGTTATACTTCTCCAAACACAAAGCCTGGAATAAATTACAGAGACCATGTGTTGCCCATGCAGCATGATCCCTATCTCGGATTGCCAAGTTTACTCCAGAGAAAAGGTAACACCAATATATCTGGAACAAGTCCAGCTGCTGAAGCAGCCAGATCAGCAAAGCAATGCTCTCACTGTCTGCCTATCAGAGCTTCGATCCTAGACCAGTTGCTGACCAAGGCTTACGGCAAGTGTTTCATAAACTGGCCACATTCTAAAACATGACGGGTTGGGCATTCGCATACTCTAGACCATGGCATATGAGATGGGGTGGCCGGTCCCTTTCCTCTTTTCTTTTCCTTCCCATCACCTTCCACTACATCAGAGGACATAGCAGGCAGGCTGGTGAAAGTGTTAGAGTTTTATGCTAACATAGCAGGCAGGCTGGTGAAAGTGTTAGAGTGTTATGCTAACATAGCAGGCAGACTGGTGAAAGTGTTAGAGTGTTATGCTAACATAGCAGGCAGGCTGGTGAAAGTGTTAGAGTGTTATGCTAACATAGCAGGCAGGCTGGTGAAAGTGTTAGAGTGTTATGCTGACATAGCAGGCAGACTGGTGAAGGTGTTAGAGTGTTATGCTGACATAGCAGGCAGGCTGGTGAAAGTGTTAGAGTGTTATGCTAACATAGCAGGCAGGCTGGTGAAAGTGTTAGAGTGTTATGCTGACATAGCAGGCAGACTGGTGAAAGTGTTAGCAGGCAGACTGGTGAAAGTGTTAGAGTGTTATGCTAACATAGCAGGCAGGCTGGTGAAAGTGTTAGAGTGTTATGCTAACATAGCAGGCAGACTGGTGAAAGTGTTAGAGTGTTATGCTGACATAGCAGGCAGACTGGTGAAAGTGTTAGCAGGCAGACTGGTGAAAGTGTTAGAGTGTTATGCTAACATAGCAGGCAGACTGGTGAAAGTGTTAAGAGTGTTATGCTGACATAGCAGGCAGGCTGGTGAAAGTGTTAGAGTGTTATGCTGACAACGGCATGAGCACAAAGGTTCAATTACAGCTCTCATCATTCACTATGGGAGGCAAAAACTGGCCACCTATTTCTCTGTGCACGCAATCCTACAGAAATGGGATGGTCTTAACATTTCACATGCCAACAGCAAGGTTTTCTTTTCTTTTTTTAATATCAGAACCGGCATTCTGGCAAAGGGGTTATGAATGCAATACGCAATCATGCATATCACATTCAAAACACAGCTGCGGGCGATTTGAAAAAAGACTGCCTTTAACTGGTTTTTATCCAATGGTTTAAGTGCTGTCATTCAGAAAACAATGGCAAACTACTGAACGTAAACTAGCCAAGAAATCACAAACAGCAAAACAGTGCTGGGGTTGACTGCCATGTCTTGTAAATGATATACAAGTAACTTTTTTTTAATATCAGAGAATCAACCAGCAAATCAAGCCAACATCATAAACACCTTTAGGCCAAAATGAGAACTTTCAACTGAATGAATCAACACCAAAATTCAGTATACAAGTGTTCAGATTCAAGGTCGGAGAGGCCAGAAAAAAGCAGCACACCCAGCATGTGAAAATGTTCGTCAACCAACATTGGAATTGTGGTTAGTCGCTGCATGCTTATGGATTTACTGTGGAGGAGATTGAATAACTTAGGGATGTGTCCGGACAGTAATGGCGATAATCAGAACTGAAATAAATTACATATTTATTGTCTCTAATCATTTTAGTTTTCATCATTTATTTATAATTTCTCTAATGATTTTATAGGTTTCATCTGTTTCTTGAAAGACTGCCATATCATCTAGTCTATCCTGGTAAAATTCAGAGCTTCTAAGGTCAAGATTTCATATCACACAACTTGGGCGTTCTCATTTGTGCTACTAAAGGATTTATGGTTAATAATATGAATCGATATAACAGCAATTAGTGGGGGGAGGGGGTGTTGGTGTAATGGTTGGGACATTGCGCTGACAATAGCATGAGCACAGTGGAATGAGGCTTGATGTCAACTCTGACCACTTACTACAGTAGATCACCACTCACTACAGTAGGTCAGTAGGGAAAGACTGACCACTAATTCCTCTGTGCACTCAGACCTGGTGGTCTTTTTTCCTCACAAAATTTGCTGAGTGTTTCATTGTGTTGTTTAGTTCATATACCAAGCATACTCCTTCTTTCTACATCTGGTCTACTTTCGGTCCAATATGGCGGATAAGTGGTTGAGCTGTTAAGGCCTTGGGAGTGTTTCTGCTTCTGGCTATGGCTTATTTTCGATTTTCCTCATATTGCACTGGTAGTACATGGTTCCGTCACCCAACTACTGAGTTGAGTGCTTGGAGCGACACTGTGAGCTGTGGATTTCATGTGGAGTGCTGTTACATCTGTCCGCAGTTGTTTGTTTTTGTAAACTGGATGTTCAGAAAATGGTGGTGGCCAGTTGCTGAACTAACTAGTTTTGGCTTATGCAGTAATGTGTGTGAAGCTGCTGTATTTCTAGTGACCGCGACTTCCATCGACGATGAACTGTAATTTTCGTAGTGGACTGTTGTACTGGCATTCTGGCAGCGGCCTAAATGCCTGTGTGGGCTGTTGGTTTATCAAGACTCCTGTCTGTTCCACTTTTCACATGGGGCAGTGATGAGCATTGTGTGTGATATTCACTGGTACAGGAACGGAGTATAATGGGGCGACCCTTTGCTGTGAAGTTGTAACCACGACTAACTAGAACGACTAACATGGGGGTTCCTGCTATGAGATTTGTCAAAAATAACTTCACTGCAGACAAATCCACTGGTGCTATTTCTTTCTCAGAAATTTCGCTAAGTGTTTCGTTGTGTTGTTTAGTCCATACACCAATCATACTAACTTCTTTCTACCTGGTTACACCCGCCGATTCAAGTTTTTCACATGATACAGACTTGCCTGGATCTCGGACCGATTACATGTTACTGAAACAGCTTACAACACATTATCAAGACTTGCAAAGTCTATTTACTCAATTGATTTGTCTGAGATTATAAAACGTACGTGATCCGATGGCATCATTCGTTGAGCGATAAGAGAAACCAGTGGTCAGACAGCGCTGGCTGTGTTTACAATCTCCAACACCGCCATCTTTCAACAAATGGTATGTCCACAAATAGGTCTACCACGCAACGACATCGCCATGTAACGTTATACACAACCATTATATTCACAAATTCTAGTTATACTTTGTTAGGTATTCATATTTAATGTAAAAGTAAGAAACCAAGAGTAAGTAAAAGTTGTTTCAACTTAGCATTCCAATTATGCCTTTTAATATTACGACATGTTTGTTTGGCGTTGGCACCATGGAGATGCAGAGGCGGGAATATTGATTGATTGATTGATTGATTGATTGAATCGATCGATCGATATCATTCAACATAATACACGGGACATCTACCTTCACAATCCGATTATCCAGGGAGTGGGTTGAAGTACCGGCATACAGGACAGACTGGCACAATGTAATTATAGTATCACTGGGTCGTGAGTGCAGAGAATGTGAATGGGCCGCACAGTTTGAGGTGCAACTGATCCTGAGTAATACACATCAAGGTGACATTGTGATCTATCTATACTGATGGGTCAGTAGTGAGAAACATGAAACATGCGGAGTAGTTGGGGTTTTATTACGAAGGCTAATGGACGATTCTTAAAAACAAAAAAAAATGCGGCATATGACCATACGTGACTACGACCTCCAGCATGAGAATGGAGGTGAAAGCAGTCACGGCGGCTTTCTGTTGGTTATAGGAGACTACTGCAACACGCATTGTCTTCATCACGGACTCAAGGAGTATGCTTAGTAAAGTGGAGAAAGGGATGTTTCGTGTGGAATGGCTATACTCGCTTCAGAGGTCACAGATTGTGAGAATTGTGTGGATTTTTTGCCCTGGTCATGCGGGACTGCAGGGTAATGAACAGGTTGATAGGCTGGCAGGGAATGCATTCTTGGTGGTAGATTGCCTATGGACAAGGAATAGATGGTCTTGCGCCTGTGGGACCAGGTGGAGAAGGTGGGAGAACAGATTGAGAACCCGTACGTGGAAAGGGTGAGATTGCGGGGGAATTGGCTGGGGTTCTGGTAGAATCTCAAAACTGAGGGGGAAGACCAGGTAAACTTTTAGTCAGATAACCAGTAACGGTTAGTAGTGTGACGCTTCGCTGACTGTTGAACGAGCGGACGGAGAGCATATGGGAATGTCCTGAGTGCAATGATGTCAGTTCTTAATTTAACTCAATCGATATCATTACATTCTGGGGGGGGGGGGGGGGGGGGGCATAAATGATCTGTCTCTCACTGCAAATGTCACAATATGTAGATGTCAATTGTTCCACGGGTTGTAAATACCACTTGGTCCTCTCATACGCCCCTTTATATACTAGACGCACAGTTGAATCCTAATTCGAGCATCCTTGAATACGTTATATTGAATTTCTTCTTCTGCGTTCATCCGGAGTGTTTTTTTTTCTTTTTCGGACGAAGTTGCGTTGTGCCTGTTTACAACAGAGCTGCGATACTTGCGCCTTTCGGCTGATACATCCCACTTCTGCGGGTTATATTGAATTTAAGAATCAACATAACTGCACTCGGGGCATTGCCACATATGCTCCGCCCCCTCTTCAAAGGCCACTAATGAGTTCTCAATTTGATTATTTTAGTATATTTAGTAGCAATTTGATAAAAGTCATAGCTTTTCCGTTAAACTTTGAATATCGTTCAGACTCACTCCTTTCTGAGACAATCTTTCCAGACATGGATATTTCGTCTGAATATGTTGCTTCATCGGTTAGTACGTCTTTAACTATTAGTCCTTGATAGTCTTCAGTTACATGGCTGGCTTGTCCATGATCAGTGTCGCAAGTGCTGGCGCCTTTGAAGTCACTAATTCTCCGAAGCAGTTACCTCACACTTAAGCACGACCGTGATCTCTGAGCACGTGACCTCACACCCCAGCACGACCACGACCTGTGAGCACGTGACCTCACACCCCAGCACGACCACGACCTGTGAGCACGTGACCTCACACCCCAGCACGATCTGTGAGCACGTGACCTCACGCTCCAGCACGACATGACCTGTGAGCACGTGACCTCACTCTTCCAGCACGATCTGTGAGCACGTGACCTCACGCCCCAGCACGACCAGTCTCCGTGGCGAATTGTTACGCCGTCTGTCTCGCGCAACAAAGGTTTGAGTTCGATTCCAGGCCATGTGGTATGGTCGAGGCAAGAACACAGAGCTGATCCACGACTCTGGTGATCGTGTGAGATGACGAAACATGACCGCCCACGCTTACCGGCACGGCACAAGATGGTTGGATAATTAATTTCCTTGTATGGAGGTCTGCATGCTCAGATGGATAAGAACGCTTGTTCTTAAACATCCGGTGTGCTGATGCCGAGATAAGATATCCCCCTACCCAGGTCAGTTGGACTAAAATGTTGACTTCTCATCCTTGACTTGGATAAATAAATTACAAGTACCTCTGAAGTCGGAGTGGGTTCGTCTGATGGCGAGGGTCACTGGTAATAGGGAAAGCTATTAGGAGAGGGGGTTTGTTCTTTCATTAAAGACATCGTCCTTCACTCAGGGCATTGGGTTGGAGCCTGCTGACAACAAAATGCCAAAACCTTTGGTGTCTGTCAATCAAAAATGATGACCATTCACTTCATCCAGTGGAGCTTGAATGTTTGGAGCCATGAGTTATAGGATGGCTGGTGAGGCCTATTTTTGCTCGAAATGTTCTTTGACAATGTGGGCAAATAATGCTTGATGTTCCAGGTGAGGATCTTCTGAACTCTGTGGAAAAAACGTTAACAACCAAGGCCTAATCCCAGAACATTACGTGTGTGCTGTGGTGAATCATAACCTGGCTCTGTGCTAATAGGCGAAAGAAGTGCCAGAGGGTTGGTAGCAAAAGTTGGTGCAGGAGAGCCTGGTATATGATACCAGACATTTAGTCTGAGAATGGAAGTCACAAGGGCATTCCGCTGGCTGGAGAACAAACAGCACAGCATGTTATAATTGTGACGGACTCACAAAGTATGATGAGAAAGGTGAAGACAGGCATGCTTCCAGCAGAGTGACAGGCTCCCATTCAACAATCAAAAATAGAAAACATTACATCTGTTGGATTATCCCCCCAGGACACGCTGGTGTTATGGGGAAACGAGCAGGCAGACAGACTGGCTGTGTCTGCACCTGTTGATGGGGTATTGGTGCCTGATAAGGTAGACGTGGTCAGGGTGCTTTGAGATCTTGTGTAAAGTGCAGAAGAACAGATAGATCATCACGGCTTGGAGAGAATAGTGCTGCAGGGAGTGACCAGAGGATCTGGCCGACACTCAGGACTCCGAGGAAAGGCCAGACGGACACATAATACGACTGCTATCATTAGTCTTGGGACTCTTCGCTGGCTGTTGAAGATGAGGACGGATCCTGTATGGTAACATCCCAAGCGCTGTGATGTCAGTTCTTGACTCAATTCATAACTGGTTACATGCTAATATTATATTGTCAAAGTTGTTAACGCCTTCCCTGCCAGAGTTGTTAAAGCATTCATTGCCAGACTTACGTTAAATCCTTTGCCAGAGTTATGTTAACTCTTTGATTGCGAGAGTTTTCATGTTAACTCCTAGATTGCCAGAGTTTTTATGTTAAGTCCTTCATTGCCAGAGATTTTATGTTAACTCCATCACTGCCAGGGTTTGTATGTTAACTTCTTGATTGCCAGAGTTTGTATGTTAACTCAATTGCCAGAGTTTCTATGTTAACTCCTTGATTGCCAGAGATTTTATGTTAACTCCTTGATTGTCAGAGATTTTATGTTAAGTCCTTGATTGCCAGAGTTGTTATGTTAACTCCTTCATTGCGAGAGATTTTATGATAACTTCGTCACTGCTATAGTTTTTATGTTAACTCCCCTATTGGAAGAGTTTGTATGATAACCCCTGTATTATCAAAGCCAGAGTTACGTTAACTCTGATATTTCAGTTCAGTGATTGACAGTCCATATTCTGTAAGCATGTTATGAGAAGGGGAATGCTGGAGGAAGTCGATCAGAACAGGAAAGGTGGAAGGAGAAGAGGCAGAGGCAGACCAAGAAAAACGGTGCTGGACAGTATGACCTCATGGCATGGAGAAATGTTGGTATCAGAGGTCACACAACAAATAACAACTATAAATCATAAAGAAAATAACAAACATTTTATTACACTCATATTTTTTATATTTAAAGCTTGAGGTAATGTAATTAACACTTAACAATTAATAGTTCTACTCATAGTCTTTCCTCTTCTATGTATGGGTGCAGAGGCACTGTAGTCTTTCCTTTTCTACCCTAGGATGTAAAATCACTGTTTGTTTTTTAAATATTGCATATCCCTTGCAGGACGTTGCAGCCAACACCAGCATTTTTCAGCTGCTGTTGATGTACTAGGCAAATTTTACGTTCAGTAGTTTGCTATTGTTTTCTGAATGACCGGCTCACATACCAACACGTTATAACACAACGCGACACGGTCTGCTTTACAAATCGGTCGTGGCTGCATTTCGAACGCCTGGTAAGCGGCTCACGAACCGCGTTCGCAAGCCTTTGGCCACGGAGACAGAATCACTGTACAGTACTGATTATTCTATTGTGTCCTCTTTTACACCAGGGTATTTAGACACAATGCATTGTTATTTTGTCTTTCTTCTTCCACCCTAGGATGTAGTGGCACCGCAAAGTGTATTTAGTTCTTTCTCTTCTAACTTGAGGTTTACAGAAATAAGATGAGAATTTCATACTTTCAGTACTTCTATATAGTGTATGCATATTGATGGATGGATGGATAGATAGTTGGAGAGGATGATTAACTGGATTCAAGAATGCTTCAACCGGGTGTTTGTAAAGCCTCACTACACTTTGTATGTAGAACAAATCTGAAAAATTAAGTACATGATGTCATCAAAACATGTGCTAAGAAATTAATTAAATTAGTTACAATAGTCACTGCTATGGTCTTACACTGTTTTGGGGAAGCTGGAAAGTACCAATGAAGTATTCATTGTAACAGGTGTTGACAATGTCCACCACAGGATTCAAGACATGACTGTACACGTCTCTTCATATTGTCAAATATCTTCTGCAACATGTCTGTTGTTATTTAACATCAACACCAGAACATCCCCACGCAAGCTCTGGCCTCTAGCTCAAAACCCACAAGAGTTCCCATGCCGATAGTTCCCATGCTGACAGTTCCAGCAGTAAGTTAAACAGTAAAGGACCGTTTACACTGGGCATATGGTGCAGGGCCAAAACTTGCACTGGCACTGGGTGGCTGATGTGGTCTGTGTTATGCCACCCCTTGATTTCCCAAGACAACTCCCGGTACCCATTCAAGGCAGGGTCTATCTGGAAGCCCAGGTCAAGTCTAGGTGGGGTCTATCTGGAAGCCCAGGTCAAGTCTAGGCAGGGTCTATCTGGAAGCCCAGGTCAAGTCTAGGCAGGGTCTATCTGGAAGCCCAGGTCAAGTCTAGGCGGGGTCTATCTGGAAGCCCAGGTCAAGTCTATGCGGGGTCTATCTGGAAGCCCAGGTTAAGTCTAGGCGGGGTCTATCTGGAAGCCCAGGTCAAGTCTAGGAGGGGTCTATCTGGATGCCCAGGTCAAGTCTAGGCGGGGTCTATCTGGAAGACCAGGTCCATTCTAGGCAGGGTCTATCTGGAAGCCCAGGTCCATTCTAGGCGGGGTCTATCTGGAAGCCCAGGTCAAGTCTAGGTGGGGTCTATCTGAAAGCCTAGGTCCAGTCTAGGTGGGGTTTATCTGGAAGCCCAGGTCCAGTCTAGGCGGGGTCTATCTGGAAGCCCAGGTCGTCTAGGCGGGGTCTATCTGGAAGCCCAGGTCAAGTCTAGGTGGGGTCTATCTGGTAGCCCAGGTCAAGTCTAGGCGGGGTCTATCTGGAAGCCCAGGTCAAGTCTAGGCGGGGTCTATCTGGAAGCCCAGGTCAAGTCTAGGAGGGGTCTATCTGGATGCCCAGGTCAAGTCTAGGCGGGGTTTATCTGGAAGACCAGGTCCATTCTAGGCGGGGTCTATCTGGAAGCCCAGGTCCATTCTAGGCGGGGTCTATCTGGAAGCCCAGGTCAAGTCTAGGCGGGGTCTATCTGAAAGCCTAGGTCCAGTCTAGGTGGGGTTTATCTGGAAGCCCAGGTCCAGTCTAGGCGGGGTCTATCTGGAAGCCCAGGTCGTCTAGGTGGGGTCTATCTGGAAGCCCAGGTCAAGTCTAGGTGGGGTCTATCTGGTAGCCCAGGTCAAGTCTAGGCGGGGTCTATCTGGAAGCCCAGGTCAAGTTTAGGCGGGGTCTATCTGGAAGCCCAGGTCAAGTCTAGGTGGGGTCTATCTGGTAGCCCAGGTCAAGTCTAGGTGGGGTCTATCTGGAAGCCCAGGTCCATTCTAGGTGGGGTCTATCTGGAAGCCCAGGTCAAGTCTAGGCGGGGTCTATCTGAAAGCCTAGGTCCAGTCTAGGTGGGGTCTATCTGGAAGCCCAGGTCCAGTCTAGGCGGGGTCTATCTGGAAGCCCAGGTCAAGTCTAGGCGGGGTCTATCTGGAAGCCCAGGTCAAGTCTAGGCTGGGTCTATCTGTAACCCCAGGTCAACTGTAAACATGTGAATGTGCACCGATGCAGATGAAACCTGTGGCCACTAGGATGGCATGAGGAGCATCTAGTCACTACGCCACCATGGCTTCCAGTAGCAGTTGGGTTAGAGTGGAGTTAAGTCAAGAACTGATATCACTGCAGTCAGTGCATTCCCATAAGCGCTCAGTCTGCATCTTCAACAGCCAATGAAGAGTTCCAATACTAATGGTGCCTGTTGTAATTTGATTATATATCCGTCTTGTTTTACCTCTGAGTGTCAACCAGATCGTCTGACCACCCTTTGCTGCTGCATTCTCTCTAGACCACGATAGTCTAAATGTTCTTCTGCATTAATCACATTCCCCCCAGAGGGCTTTCACCGCATCTACATTATCATGCATCAAATCACCCCTTAACAATGCGACACCAGCCAATCTGTCTGCCTGTTCATTTCCAACCACACCAAAGTGTCCTGGAGAAAAGATCCAGCGAATACTCGCAACCCACGACCTTTAAATCAATGTAAGCCATTCTGCATAAAGCATGCAGTCTTCACCTTTGCCAGCATGCTTTGTGAATCAGTGGCAATCACAACATGCATATACAGTTTGTTCTCCAACCAGCGGAAAGCTGCATTAACCTCTTCCACCTCCATTCTCAGACTTGAGTTTCCCGGGAAGGTTAACCCGGTCAACAAATGCCCGCAGAAGTCGGATGTGTCGGCCTAACGGCGCAAGAACGCAGCTCTGCTGTAAACAGGCACAACGCAATCACATCCGAAAAAAACAAAACGGATGAACGAAGAAGAAGAAGAAGAAGACTTGAGTTTGATTAGAATTCCACCTAGTTTTGAGTCTTGTCCAGACTCTCTACTAGTTTAATTTAGTAGTTTAGTTTAGTTTAGCAGTTTAGTTTATAGTTGAGTTTAGTCAACGGATCAACATCACAGCACACGGGTGTGCACACATAAGTGCTCCGTTCTACTCCTAACTCAAGCCTGAGTTCCGGAGAATCTCAGCTCAGTGCACAAACTCCATAGCACCGGCAAGGATCCTGAAAATACTTTGGGTAGATTTTCAACTCCAAATGTTGCCCGGGCAGCGCCGTTAGGCTACTCTTTTTCGATTTCCAACTGCCAAGGGATGTTTTACATGCCCAACAATACACACGGGTGTCCAATCTCACTTCCCAGAGACCAGGGGAAACTTTGTTACTAGAAGTCCATGTGAAAAAATCCCGGCCCTCATCGGGGCTTGAACCCAGGACCTCCAGCACTCGAGGCAGCCACCATACCTTGAGACCACTCAGCCCCCTGCAGACTCTCTACTCATTCTTCTGAGTCTCTCCAGGTATGGATACTCTGTCTAGCTATTATATGGCATTGGGTCATAGCTGTCAGTCCAAGCACTTCTTGATCAATAAAACAACGATATGCTGTTAACATGATCATTGAATGCCAAGGAGATTGTTAGCATCTCCACAGATGTACGTACGTACGTAGCTGGCACTGTGGGACTACAGAACAATATGTGACCAGGCAGGAATATGCTCCATCATGCCCATGTTGTGACTAGAATGATCCGGCTGTTGGTGATAGATCTGTGAGAATAAATACAGACGCATAGATACAGCAAACATCAGTGGATTACTATAAATCTGTCTATCATTACCGTATTTATGTGTGTGTTTATATATATATATATAAACACACACATAAATACAGTAATGATAAACACATTTCTACAAACACACACAAAACTTAATGGATTACCATAAATATATACAGGGGTGCCTAGAAGTAATGGTTAGGACATTACACTGATAATGACATGAGTGCAGCCAAACAAGGGTTTGATGCCAGCCCTCATCACTTGCTATGGGAGGCAAAGACTAACCACCAATTCCTCCATGCACTCAAGTCTTCTTCTTCTGTGTTCATCCGGAGTTTTTTTTCGAACGTGATTGTGCTGTGCCTGTTCACATCAGAGCTGCGTTCTTGCGCCGCTAGGCTGACACATTCGACTTCTGCGGGCATTTGTTGACCAGGTTAACCTTCCCAGGGGTTTCTTAGGACGTTTGACTGCACTCAGGTCTAATAATGTGAGTCCTAACACAGCACATACCTACATCATGTTCCAGCTATTGGGGGGAAAGGTCAATATATAATGAAGTAGAGCAATGAATCCTTTTAACTACATTGACGTATAGTTCACCGTCTCCATGGTAGTTTTATGATATAGTTGGCACCTGGTCGTCTTGAAAGATGATAGTTTGTTACTATGTGTTTTAAAAAAGGTATAATAACCACAACCCATGCAATAGGGAATGTGACTGATCAGATCAATTTGTGCAGTAAATGTCTGTCCACAATGGCTGCACTGTCGAACACATGGTCATTTCCATCACCATGCACCATCTGACATCTCACAGGCTCAGTTTATGATATAACAGTTCATTTACAACTAACGTTGTGACAGTGAAACTGATGACAATGTGTTTTATTTGTTTGTATTTCAGTTGAAAGGATTCATGACGCTACTTCTTTATACGTTAAACTATTTTTCTGCAGTAGTGCCCCTGATGAGATACAGTAAAATATGTCAGGCAAAAATTGTGCAATATATTTTTTGATGTCTTCATTATTCAAATTCATGTACGATATATCTCAGAGCAGTTTGTGAAATTTTAGTTCCAGCCAGGACCCTAATGTGTGCGTACCAGAATAACAGCTGTTATACAATGTTGTTTTTGTGGGTAGGTTTTCTCATTTTAAAATTTAGCCAGAACATTGGTCAGATTCGGCTGGTTATTGATTACTTCCAATGGCAGGGATTTTTAATATGTGCAGTGCGCATACAGGATCTCCAGGTTTTCCACTGCTGTCTGAGAAGACTATTCTTTTCCTATATTAAAACAAATCTACAGTCCAGAGCAGGAAATGAACCAGGGCTACAAGAGCCAGATACAGACATCTTAACCTCCAAGCCACTTCTTCTTCTTCATCTTCTTCAGCATTCCGAGCCATTGAGGTTCTTTGCTGCAGATACAAGCCGTCTCCATTCGTCTCTCTAATTGACCTTCTCTTGCCAATTCTTTTGTAAGATTCCAAGTGCTTGTAGGTCTGTATGTATTTTATCTCTTCACAGTCTTCTTGGTCTACCTCGGGGTCTACGGTCATTTATTTCCTGAGTGTAAGCGAGTTTTGTTTCCCTATTATCTTCCATTCTTTCTATGTGCCCCAGCCATTGCAGTCTATTAGCCTTCATGATACCAGTGATTAGCGGGGACTTAAATAGATCATAAATGTCTTTGTTGCTTCTTCTTTTCCACTCTCCACTTTGTGTATTCCTAATGGGCCCAAAGATGTGTCTTAAGACTTTGTTCTCAAAGGTTTGTAATAAGGCTTCGTTTCCTTTAGTTGTACTCCAGGTTTCAGAGCCATACAGCACGACTGGTCTAATCAGTGTTTTGTATATTGTGATCTTGGTGTTACGAGATAGCGCATTTGATTTTAGCAGATGTTGTAGTGCATAGTATAACTTATTTCCAGAGTTGATTCTAGCTTGTATTTCCTCCCTTATTATGTTGGAGCAGTTGAAGATTGTATCCAGGTATTTGTATGTTTCCGTTCTTTTAATGGTTATGTTATCTATTTGTATGTGGCCAGAGTTTTTAGCCTTTCCTTCTCTTGAAATTACCATATATTCTGTTTTATTTTGGTTGATAACCAGCCCCTTTTGTTGAGCTTTTTCCTTTAAGTGAATCAATATTTCCAATGTTTTTCTCCAAGCCACTGTCCCCTTTTAATTATCAATTTTTTTTTTGCTTAACTGACTGTAATTACAGCTTGATTTATCAACAAATATTAAATTTACAACTCAAGTTTATCAACTCACAGCCAAATGATAACTTACATGATAAGGCCTTTCTTTGGCCACAAATGCACCCATGTGATGATTATCTGGCATAGAACTTGACCCATGAACTGGAAATGGCTGGATTTGGTTGGTGATGGACTGTGCCACAGTGTGGATTCCTAGATCATCCTGATGTATATGGGCAGTTTGAACCTGAGGAACACACACACGTGTCTATTTCCTCAAAATGAAATTCAAACATGTTTGACTCTCAGATTATGATTATTACAACTATTTAGGTAGCGATGTAGACAAAGATAGGGGAACAGACAAAGATACTGAAATAAAGAATACAAAAAGGGATGACGAGATTTCATAGCACTGGGAAACTTGTGAAAGTCAAAGAAATTAAACCTAGTACAAAACTTAGAAAGTTAGTTGCATATCCATTACAGGAGTCACAGTCAACCCCAGCATTATTTGGCTGTTTGTGATTTCTTGGCAAGTTTACATTCAGTAGTACCAAATTTAGACAATTTAATTCTAACATTAAATCAGAGGTCAACAGGGATGAGAAGTTAAATGTGGTTGTGCTTACACTGTCTGTGCACTGATGGTGGGGAAGTTAGTTCATTCCATACACCACTCAGTCTGACTTTACAACGCCGACTTCTCAGTCGGAAAGCAATGGTAAACTACTGAATGTAAAACTGCGAATTAAATCATTATGGCTGAGGGAGACTGCAATGTCCTGCGAAGGACATTTTTAAAGGACGTTAGCGTGGCTGAAAAATTTAACGGATGTTAGCATGGCTGAACAATTTAATGGATGTTAGCACGGCTGAACAATTTAACAGATGTTAGTGTGGCTGAACAATTTAACGGATGTTAGCGTGGCTGAACAAATTTAACAGATGTTAGCGTGGCTGAACAATTTAACGGATCTTAGCATGGTTGAACAATTTAACAGATGTTAGCATGGCTGAATAATTTAACATATGTTAGCATGGCTGAACAATTTAACGCACTTAAACTTTCTCTTCTGATGGTAGAGCAGTGGGTTCATTGCAAATACCGGTAAACAAAATTTAAAAGAAATGTCCTATATTCCTCTTGTTCAGAAAGCAATGGCAAAATACTGAACATGAAATTTCCTAGAATATTACAAAATAGCCAACAGGGACTGAATGTGATAACAACATTCTGCAGAGCATACAAGTTTGTTTGAACGTTAAATTAGTGATGTTGTATCAATCAGAAACATGAAGAACAACTAAAATGGTATGACAGAATCACTAGTGCAGAACTTAGATTTCAGCAGATCAAGAGAAAAGAATCAGACGCTGGTTCTGCATAACACACACAAAGAGAAAACCTGCTAACAGCAAACCTAGTTTTGGATGATACAGTATTGATTGCAGACAATGAGCAGGATCTGCAACATTTAGTAGATGCGGTTGTTGTACACAGTGAACAACTAGGGTTAGAATTAAAATGTAAGAAGACGCAGATTATGGTCGTCACTAGGAAGAGGGAAATATCACAATGTAATATACAAGTAAATGGGCATATTCTTAAACAAGTGAATTGGTCCAATTATCTCGGAACAGACATAACATCTGTTAGGAGATGCCTTGAAGAGATTAGAACAAGAATCGCCATGACGAAGGTAACCTTTTGCAAGATGAAAAGCATACTGACCAATAAAAAGATGTCCTTTGCAACGAGAAAAAGAGTGTTGAGGTGCTACATAGAATCTGTACTTTTGTATGGATGTGAAGCGTGGACAATGAGCAGACAAGCTGAAAAACATCTGATGGCTGTGAAAATGTGGTTTATGAGGAAAATGCAAAGAATACCATGGACAGACAGAAAAACCAATGAACAAGTCCTACAAGAAACAAGTGAAAACTAATGAGAGAAATTAAAAGTAGTGTCACAATTTGTTGGGCATGTTATGAGAAGAAATAAATTGGAGAACTTGGTGACAACTGGCAAGAGGGGAAAAACCAAAGGGGAAGGCAGAGAAGTAAATATCTTGATGGCTTAGCCACATGGTATGGTCGAGACAAGAACACAGAGCTGATCCACGACTCTGGTGATCATGTGAGATGGCGAGACATGACCGCCTACGTTTATCGGCCATGGCACATGATGATGATGAATAGAAACTATAAACACCGACATTAAAACTTACAAAAGAATTGGAAGCCAAAGATTCATCCTCCAAGTCATCTCCCCTTTCCCAAGACTCCACCAGACGAGACAGAGTCTCCCTGCGTCTGACAAATTTTCCCATCGGAGCATCGCTGCCCAACTGGGCAAGCCTCTGTGCGTACACCAGCAGCGACTCAAATTTCTGTGCCTGGGACATGTCTGCCAGCTGTCCATTCATGTGTGCCTGAGCATACGGAGGCCAAGAGACTTGTGGTTTCTGGTAGCGAAAGTGGGCATTTTGTGCGTCTGGTTGTGACATAAGAGATGGTCCTTTGTGTAGTCCATCCAATCGAGCTACTGGCATCTGTGATAAAGACTTTGGTTGGACGGGTAAAAGAGATTTAATTGTGGATAAATGCCATCGCTGAGCAATGTCCTCAAAAAACAGGCTGAGACTTGCCTTTTGTCGGAAAGCAAAAATGTGTCGACAAGGGAGCCAACTCTTAGTGAAATAATGACAGGAACAGGAAGTTGCTGAAACCATGACATTGTCTGTTGAAGTGGGTAAGCTGATGGGACTAGTCACGTCACATATTTCTGTATCCATCTTTATGCTAGAACTATGACGAAGCTGAGACAATACCTCCGAAAATGCATACGGTGTTAAAAAGTTCGCAAACTGGTGTTCAACTGTATTTTGTTCATATATGTGGCCGGATTTACTTGCTATTTCAGCGGCAGTACGAGCGTCTGTCTCCTTCTGAAGAACGTGGAGAGCCTTCTGCAAATCTTGACAAAAATGCGGCAATGGAGAAGACTTTTTAACAGCATCCTTCACCTTATCAAACAATGCATCTAACCTGTGTAATGTCTCATTACTGAAATGAACTGATGTCTTTAACCCACTAACCCATTCTTCTCTCAGCGGGGTGCCACTTCTGGTTAAAGTAGTTCATCACTTTAGACAGCCCCGTATTCTGAAGCTCATCATATATGCAATCATAACAGTCAACAGACTGAGCACCTGCCATCTTCTCAAGAAGAGAGACAACTCCCATTTTCTCCATGGCAGATGCACACATTTTCTCCACAGTGATGTCCCTCTTCATTTCTTCCACAACTTGTATCCTACAAATGTGCAAACTGGCATCTGGAAAACATGATCTATACACGTGTCTATGCTTTAACTCTTTACTGCTCAAAATTGTTCTGGTTCTCAACCATGCGGTATTATGGTTGCGGAACATATTCAGCAAAGAAGTAAACGTATCTGCATCATCTGCAGATGTCAGGAACACTGAAGCCACCTCAGTCTCTCCATTGCCGTCTACGATGACCTGGAAAACTACAGAGGTTTTCATCCTGTTTAGGTCACTCACAGATCCAATGATAAGCAGCTCTGGGTAACTGTCAAATCTGGTCTTCATAACACCATCTTGCCAGAAAATGCCTTTTATGATGCCCTTTTCATCTTCAATGACCTCAACTGTAACATCTGAAAGCAAACAATCCACAGGTAGAGAATATTAAGGATAGACAGCCCTGAAGAATTGAAAAACAGGATAAAGCAACAAATCACAAAAATAATACATCCTCTAGAGGGGACATCACTCTTCCTTCATTCAGTAGCATGTCCTTTGCAGAAACTCGCTCCCATAACAACCTCGACATCAGCACAACAGATGTTTAAGAACACGCGTTCTTATCCATTCGGCCACGTGGACCTGCTGCTCTTCCTCTCTTCCCAGGCATATACCCCTCCATTATTGTTCTCTCCAAAATTTTGTGACATTTCAAGTGACCAAAATATTTAAATTTTCTTTGTTTTATCGTCTTTAATAGCCAACCTTCTTCAATATTCAGCTCTTGAAGTATGGATGCATTTGTTCTTTTCTGTATCCAAGATATTCTTAGAACCCATCTATAACATTTATATTCAAAGGCGTTTATGTGCGGTTCATTTAGTAAGTGTCCAGGTCTCACAGGCATTATGTTGCAATGTGAAAGGTGCATGCTCTTAACAATCTAACTTTTGTAGTTTTATCTGTCCCTCTCCAAAATTTATTCAGTTGTTTTAGTATTTGAAGAGCAATAGATATTCAACTTTTAATTTCTTTCATTGTGTCACAGTTGTTGGTAATCAATGACCTAAGATATTCAAAATTTTCCACCACCTCCAATTTTCCCTTATTCTAGCAAAGTAAAATACTTATAATTTAGAGTTACATAATGCAAAGATTTCCTCACTCTAGCAAAGTCAAATACTTATAATTTAGAGTTACTTAATGCAAAGATATGCTTGCCTGCTGGACATGGGTTACATCCCCATTTTGGCAGATTCAAAGTTTAAAAACCATTTACCTTGGGTTCCCAAGTCGACCCAACCCAAAATGGGATCCAGGAAACCCGTAGGAAGTAAAGGCGGTTGATGTGATACTGGTCACATGACCCATCAAGTGCCGATTGATCTACAGAAATATGGGTGTAGCACCATATACCTAATGTGCTATAATGCAGGTATACAGAATATTGACTTAAGTTACTATCAGCACTAGGGGAGTGGCTGGCTGAGTGGCTAAGAACCTCGGGTGTTCTCCTTCAGGAGACCCGGGTTCGAATCTCGGTAAAGTGTGGATTGTTTTCTGTCAGGGGCAAAAAGAACATCCTAACCTGCACAGCTTGCGGCGACTGCACTAGCCAGGCAGCCATAATTCTTTAGGCTTAAACCCCCTCCCCCTGGCCTACACCGCAAGGTACTATAGGAAGTAAATGACATGACTATCGCGCTAGATTTCATCAGAAAACAGCAAGTTATATGGTTTGGCCATGTAACTAGACTACCAACTAACAGTATACAACAACAATCAATGATGTACAGACCAAACAGATCAAAAAGAAGAGGCTGGCCATGTAAATGATGGATAGAAGGAATAAGAGAATCCATGGAAATCATGATATATGAAGCCCATAAATGGGCACTCTCCCGCTATTTATGCTTCACCTCGACACTGGAGATACAAGAGGGACATGATGAGATGATGATGATGAGATGACTAATGAAAGGCTACATAGAAGAGATGTAAGATGTTATGACATCGGATATTTAAGACAATGGTGAACATTCACCAATACTTGCCATACAAGTTAAGGATGCACTACATTATACAAAGTTAGGAAAGGCATTAGGACCAGAAACATTATACTGGAGGAAATTAAGGCGATTTTGGAATTGAAATATTGACAAAATTTCTAAATGATATCTATAATATATGATACATTTCTTGCGATGTGTTAAAATCCATATTTATAGCTATGCCAAAGAAACCGGGTGCTTTAGAACGTGAAGATAAAGGCACAATAAGTCTTATGAGTCACATGACAAATCTGTCATTAAGAAAATTATGAGAAGAGTAGAAACAAACTCAAACCAGAAATTGGTGATGAAGAGTTTGGATGTGTAGAGGACAAGGGAAAAGTGTCACATACCTTCCCAGAACAGGGAGCAATAGACGTTAAAAACAGATCTATACTTTTGTTTCTTAGACTACACAAAAGCATCTCACAATGTGAAACAAAAGGAAATAATCAAACTACTGAAACAACTAATCATTGACAGCAAAGATCTAAGAAAATAAAGAATATATATTGCCTGCAAATAGCAGGTAGTAGAATCAACAACCATTAAGGATTACTTCAACACTCATAAAATGGCCAGATGAGGATGTGTGCTGTCTCCTGATTTGTTTTCATTATACAGTGAGCATGTAATAAGATCTATAGAAAATACACCTGGGTCACATTTAGTGGTGATAATATCAATAACATGTTATACTGATGACAGTGTTTTGATAGCAACAAGTCAGTACATGCACCTTCACTCTGATGTAGCCAATAAACAAGAGACAAAGAACAATAACACACACCTTCACTCTGATGTAGTCAATAAACAAGAGACAAAAAACAATAACACACACCTTCACTCTGATGTAGCCAATAAACAAGAGACAAAGAACAATAACACACACCTTCACTCTGATGTAGTCATAGAACAATAACACACACCTTCACTCTGATGTATCCAATAAACAAGAGACAAAGAACAATAACACACACCTTCACTCTGATGTAGCCAATAAACAAGAGACAAAGAACAATAACACACACCTTCACTCTGATGTAGCCAATAAACAAGAGACAAAGAACAATAACACACACCTTCACTCTGATGTAGCCAATAAACAAGAGACAAAGAACAATAACACACACCTTCACTCTGATGTAGTCATAGAACAATAACACACACCTTCACTCTGATGTATCCAATAAACAAAAGATATACAACACATACCTTCACTCTGATGTAGCCAATAAACAAGAGACAAAGAACAATAACACATACCTTCACTCTGATGTAGCCAATAAACAAAAGATATACAACACATACCTTCACTCTGATGTAGCCAATAAACAAGAGACAAAGAACAACAACACAAACCTTCACTCTGATGTATCCAATAAACAAAAGATATACAACACATACCTTCACTCTGATGTAGCCAATAAACAAGAGACAAAGAACAATAACACATACCTTCACTCTGATGTAGCCAATAAAAAAAGAGATATACAACACATACCTTCACTCTGATGTAGCCAATAAACAAGAGATATACAACACATACCTTCACTCTGATGTAGCCAATAAACAAGAGATATACAACACATACCTTCACTCTGATGTAGCCAATAAACAAGAGATATACAACACATACCTTCACTCTGATGTAGACAATAAAAAAGAGATATACAACACATACCTTCACTCTGATGTAGCCAATAAACAAGAGATATACAACACATACCTTCACTCTGATGTAGCCAATAAACAAGAGACAAAGAACAACAACACAATACCTTCACTTGATGTAGCCAATAACAAGAGATATACAACACATACCTTCACTCTGATGTAGCCAATAAACAAGAGATATACAACACATACCTTCACTCTGATGTAGCCAATAAACAAGAGATATACAACACATACCTTCACTCTGATGTAGCCAATAAACAAGAGATATACAACACATACCTTCACTCTGATGTAGCCAATAAACAAGAGATATACAACACATACCTTCACTCTGATGTAGCCAATAAACAAGAGACAAAGAACAACAACACAAACCTTCACTCTGATGTATCCAATAAACAAGAGATATACAACACATACCTTCACTCTGATGTAGCCAATAAACAAGAGACAAAGAACAACAACACAAACCTTCACTCTGATGTATCCAATAAACAAAAGATATACAACACATACCTTCACTCTGATGTAGCCAATAAACAAGAGATATACAACACATACCTTCACTCTGATGTATCCAATAAACAAGAGACAAAGAACAATAACACACACCTTCACTCTGATGTAGTCATAGAACAATAACACACACCTTCACTCTGATGTATCCAATAAACAAAAGATATACAACACATACCTTCACTCTGATGTAGCCAATAAACAAGAGACAAAGAACAATAACACATACCTCCACTCGATGTAGCCAATAAACAAGAGATATACAACAATACCTCACTCTGATGTAGCCATAAACAAGAGATATACAACACATACCTTCACTCTGATGTAGCCAATAAACAAGAGATATACAACACATACCTTCACTCTGATGTAGCCAATAAACAAGAGATATACAACACATACCTTCACTCTGATGTAGCCAATAAACAAGAGATATACAACACATACCTTCACTCTGATGTAGCCAATAAACAAGAGATATACAACACATACCTTCACTCTGATGTAGCCAATAAACAAGAGACAAAGAACAACAACACAAACCTTCACTCTGATGTATCCAATAAACAAGAGATATACAACACATACCTTCACTCTGATGTAGCAATAAACAAGAGACAAAGAACAACAACACAAACCTTCACTCTGATGTAATCCAATAAACAAAAGATATACCACACATCCTTCACTCTGATGTAGCCAATAACAAGAGACAAAAGAACAATAACACATACCTTCACTCTGATGTAGACAATAAAAAAGAGATATACAACACATACCTTCACTCTGATGTAGCCAATAAACAAGAGATATACAACACATACCTTCACTCTGATGTAGCCAATAAACAAGAGATATACAACACATACCTTCACTCTGATGTAGCCAATAAACAAGAGATATACAACACATACCTTCATTCTCATGTAGCCAATAAACAAGAGATATCCAACACATACCTTTACTCTGATGTAGCCAATAAACAAGAGATATACAACACATACCTTTACTCTGATGTAGCCAATAAACAAGAGATATACAACACATACCTTCATTCTGATGTAGCCAATAAACAAGAGATATACAACACATACCTTCACTCTGATGTAGCCAATAAAAAAGAGATATACAACACATACCTTCACTCTGATGTAGCCAATAAACAAGAGATATACAACACATACCTTCACTCTGATGTAGCCAATAAACAAGAGATATACAACACATACCTTCACTCTGATGTAGACAATAAAAAAGAGATATACAACACATACCTTCACTCTGATGTAGCCAATAAACAAGAGATATACAACACATACCTTCACTCTGATGTAGCCAATAAACAAGAGATATACAACACATACCTTCACTCTGATGTAGCCAATAAACAAGAGATATACAACACATACCTTCATTCTCATGTAGCCAATAAACAAGAGATATACAACACATACCTTCACTCTGATGTAGCCAATAAACAAGAGATATACAACACATACCTTCACTCTGATGTAGCCAATAAACAAGAGATATACAACACATACCTGCACTCTGATGTAGCCAATAAACAAGAGATATACAACACATACCTTCATTCTCATGTAGCCAATAAACAAGAGATATACAACACATACCTTCACTCTGATGTAGCCAATAAACAAGTGATATACAACACATACCTTCACTCTGATGTAGCCAATAAACAAGAGATATACAACACATACCTTCACCCTGATGTAGCCAATAAACAAGTGATATACAACACATACCTTCACTCTGATGTAGCCAATAAACAAGAGATATACAACACATACCTTCACTCTGATGTAGCCAATAAACAAGAGATATACAACACATACCTTCACTCTGATGTAGCCAATAAACAAGAGATATACAACACATACCTTCATTCTGATGTGGCCAATAAACAAGCAATATACAACACATACCTTCACTCTGATGTAGCCAATAAACAAGAGATATACAACACATACCTTCACTCTGATGTAGCCAATAAACAAGAGACAAAGAACAACACATACCTTCACTCTGATGTAGCCAATAAACAAGAGATGTACAACACATACCTTCACTCTGATGTAGCCAATAAACAAGAGATATACAACACATACTTTCACTCTGATGTAGCCAATAAACAAGCGATATACAACACATACCTTCACTATGATGTTGCCAATAAACAAGAGACAAAGAACAACAACACATACCTTCACTCTGATGTAGCCGATAAACAAGAGACAAAGAACAACACATACCTTCACTCTGATCTAGCCAATAAACAAAAGACAACACATACCTCCACTCTGTTGCAGCAGTTAAACTAGACATACAGCAACATATACCTAAATACTGAAACAGACCAGAAATAGCCACACACAAAAGCACATACCTCCACTCTGTCGCAGCAGTTAAACTAGACATACAGCAACATATACCTAAATACTGAAACAGACAAGGAATAGTCACACACAAAAGCACATACCTCCACTCTGTCGCAGACTATCAACAAAATCCTGTAGAGAACGTGGGCGGGTAAGAAATTTCTTTGAGCCATTGATGTTACTGCTGTTAAACTTTTTAATTCTTGTGACCTTGCCAGATTTCTTCATAAGGTTACGCTGAATGAGTTTCTTCACCGGATTCTTCAGTACCTTGTCTTTCTTCTCCTTTTTCACCCTCTTCATGTTTGGTATACAATCTATCGACAGACGTTTCTGCTTCGGGAGTTGCTCAAATGTCTCCTGAGGAGATAACAGAATCAATCACCTCAGCACATAATCTAAAGAGGTCAATGTGGCCAAATGGATATGAGCACTTGCCCTCAAACTTCCAGTGCTCTGATGGTGAGGTTGTGGGTTCGTCCCCTATACTCCGGCCAGTCTGGGGTTGATTGTGATGTCCTGTAAAGGACATACAACTTAACCTTATATATGAGGCTAGCACTGTGGTCTAAGGGCAGTCAACACATTTCACAATTCCCTCACTTATCAAGTTGAGGGTTTTAAATCAGCTGCAGATGATCTACAGGGTGTTTGTAAAGTCTCACTACACTTTGTATGTAGAACAGCTATTTGTTGAAGAGTATGTTTTCCAGCTTGCAAACAGAAAACATACTCTCCAATAAACAGTTGTTCTACAATTCAAAGTGTAGTGAGACTTTACAAACACTCTGTATAAGCAGACTGTCTTTTGGGTTGACTTCAATGGTATAAGCATCAGCCATTCAGATAGCAATGGCAAACTACTTAACAAAATATTGCCTAGTAAATCTAAACAGTCAATTTTGTTGTTTCAATGGCAAACTACTGAACAAAATATTGCCTAGTAATCTAAACAGTCAATTTTGTTGTGGCAATGGCAAAAACTACTGAACAAAATATTGCTAGTAAATCTTAAACAGTCAATTTCGTTGTTGCAATGCAAACTACTGAACAAAATATTGCCTAGTAAATCTAAACAGTCAATTTCGTTGTTGCAATGGCAAACTACTGAACAAAATATTGCCTAGTAAATCTAAACAGTCAATTTTATTGTTGCAATGGCAAACCACTGAACAAAATATTGCCTAGTAAATCTAAACAGTCAATTTTGTTGTTGCAATGGCAAACCACTGACCAAAATATTGCCTAGTAAATCTAAACAGCCAATTTTGTTGTTGTAATGGCAAACTACTGAACAAAATATTGCCTAGTAAATCTAAACAGTCAATTTTGTTGTTGTAATGGCAAACTACTGAACAAAATATTGCCTAGTAAATCTAAACAGTCAATTTTGTTGTTGTTGCAATGGCAAACTACTGAACAAAATATTTCCTAGTAAATCTAAACAGTCAATTTTGTTGTTGCAATGGCAAACTACTGAACAAAATATTGCCTAGTAAATCTAAACAGTCAATTTTGTTGTTGCAATGGCAAACTACTGAACAAAATATTGCCTAGTAAATCTAAACAGTCAATTTTGTTGTTGCAATGGCAAACTACTGAACAAAATATTGCCTAGTAAATCTAAACAGCCAATTTTGTTGTTGAAATGGCAAACTACTGAACAAAATATTGCCTAGTAAATCTAAACAGCCAATTTTGTTGTTGAAATGGCAAACTACTGAACAAAATATTGCCTCGTAAATCTAAACAGTCAATTTTGTTGTTGTTGCAATGGCAAACTACTGAACAAAATAAAATAACCCTTTTGCATCTGTGTACATCTTTCCATGAGCATCGATAAAGCAAAAACTTGCACAAATTAAAACCAGAAAATAAATTACTAACCTGAGATGTGTCATGATTGTGTTTAGTGCAGATGTCTTTCACCACCAGAGTCTGTCCATCTTTACTGACAGCAACTTTGACGTAAGAGCCGCAGTCACCTCGAGGTGAGCGAATACTGAAATGTAATCATAAACACAATCAGCAGAGTTACATGTATGGCTCTATGGCTAAGGGGTTACGGGCACAATTTGTAATCCTGTATACCACATTTAAAACACAGATGCAGGCGATTAGGAAGCAGACTGCTTTGTGTTGGTTTCCATACAATGGTATGAGTGCTGGTCATTCAGACAGCAATGGCAAACTACTGAACATAAACTTGCCCAGGAATCACTAACTAACTAACTAACTAACAGGAATCACAAAAAGCTAAAAAATGTTGGAGTTGATTGCTATGTCCTATAAAGGCTATGTTTTATACATCACAGCTAAACATATGATAAATATGCAAATATATATAATAAGTAAGTCCTGTGTCTGTGTACCGGTGACCCCTGGCTCTTCTATCAGGAACCACGCCTTCCATCGCTGTTCTCCCCCAGCCACTGTGATGTTTATTATGGAGAAAGTATTTCAGTTTCTGAGACAGGAAGCAGTTTATGAACCAGTTATCTCCCATGTTCAGATCTTGTAGGATGCCAGAAATGTTCTACTTCTTGGTTCACGATATTCTAAGAGCTGTTCTAACATTTGAGTTCACAAGCACAAGACAGGAAATTTTGTTTTAACCCTGTGGCTTACCAAAGATTGAAAGCTACCCCATTCTGATCCCTCAGCCACCTCTCTGTAGGATAACTGATCAAAACCCTAGTGATGTTTCCACATTAAGACAAGCCAGAAATTATTCAAAACTCTAATGATATTAGTTTCCACATTTAGACTAGCTGGATAGTTGTTCAAAATTCTATTGACGTTACAATATCTAGACTAGCTGGTAATGATTCAAAACTCGAATGATGTTTCCACATTTAGACTATTTTTTTTTAGCAGGAGCGTTTTGGACAGGCTTTTGACAAATGTAATTATTTTCAAATTGCAAATGAAAAATCTGTTACAAAAATTACATGCACAAAACAAAATATACACATAGTTCCTTTCAAAAGTCCACACTAGAAACAAGAAATCAGCACAGACAAAATATTACTTAGTTTAGTTAAGTACAACAATAATTCACCATCCCTGACTATCAATCCTGGCTGCCTGGCGTGCCAAAGAACACATAATGAAAAAGTCGACAGGGTCAACTTCATTGTACCGGGGTTGTATCCCATATGGCTCAGCCTCTTTCCGCAGCAAACTGCCGAAAGCATTGCACAAAGCACAAACTCCATAGCTACAGCGATGACCCTCAGGAGTCTCTGAAAAAATGCACTCATAAACCGAAGGACATGACCCAGAATCGAACCCACAACCTTCAGAATCTGAGTCAGGCAGCTTGACCACTTCACCACAGAGACTCCCCACATAATGAAAGAGCTACATAACATATGCTACAACATTGTACCAAATACCGCTCACAAACATCTGTTCTATGGTCGGATGAAACAACCCTAGATATCAAACTCTACGGAAGTCTGCAAGATCCGCAGAAGACAGTACAGTTCATGCATGAAACAAAGTTGCAGTATAGCATGATTTTGAGAGCCGAAGAAGCAGCAGCAGCAGTTGGACAAGAAGAAGAAGGAGGAGGAGGACAACAACAACAACAACAACAACAACAACAACAACAACAAGAAAGCTGTTGTACTAAGGCGCAGGCCTCCTCATGACTTAATTTCCCCAAAACCCCACCAGTAAACTGGCTTCTGTGGCTTAGGTGATTGTGAAATTCAGTTTCACAATTTGACATACTGAGCAGCTGGTTCTAAATGAGCCGTGGGAGATTTTGAAAATAGACCGCTTTGTGTTTATTTCAATGATAGGAGGTGCCAGCAATTCAGAAAGCAATAGCAAACAACTGAATTAAAATTAAAAACTAAAACAGCCAATAAATGCTGGGGTTGGTTGCAACATCCTGCAAATTAACTTTAACAACCAGTAAAACAGAGTAAACAGCAAGGAAGCAAAGCTTACCTTTCATCGTAACTGCGACCTCCTTTCACACATGCCCAGGTGAGATTGTAGTAAACCAGGGACTCTTTCATAGGTCTCTTAATGCCTTTCTTCTGGGCGGCTTCTATCGTGCGACAGTCCCGTATCCAGTAATTGGACTTCTGAGACTTCTCAAACATTTCCACTGCCCATTTCAGACTACTAAAGTCTTCAAAGGAATCACCGACATGCAGCTCTACATCTGTTTCCATCTTGAAAGCCTTCTCTCTGCTGAGTGATAGAGAACCAAGTCTGGCTGGCTCCAGAGTGTCAGAACACACCTGTGGCTTATATCTTTAGCTGGGAGAATGTTTGTGACACACCTGTGTTTATCAGAAAGGTCTGGTTTTCATATTTTCATGTAGTTGGATCAGTGTGTGTTTGTTTTTTTTGGTGCTGATGAAGGCTTTGGTTGCAAACATCCATTGTATTACTTGTGACCGTGTTCTAGCAAAGCTTACCGTCTCCTCCTCATTTTTTGGTGATCCATTCACAGTGTTTATCAGGAAGTGACTGTGTCATTTAAAGAGACAAGTTCTTTTTCTTTGGCGACAGACTTCCATTGCTTAGAAGTCAAAATAAAGATATGATGGAACTCCATGAATGATGTAATCAGGAGGTCTTCGCGGCCCTTACGTAACTAAACAGTGGCCATGTTTGCAGAGGTGAGTTCAAATCTCAGGGGCGCTTGTATAAGTCATAGTTTTTAGTTGTTTGCACTGTCTAAAGTTATCTAAAGCACACAAAAACATGAGAAATGCCTTCATGGTTTCAACTCGATGAATGGAAACTCCCAACTACACCTTCTGATGTTTGAGATTCAGCAACACACAATAGTGTAGAAATTGCAGGTGACTGACAATCCACTAGAATAAATGGACAACACAACATGTGAGCAAAACGGGGCATCACTTGTCCTGGCAGCCAGAAATTGCTGTCAAATGCTGAGGCAAAAAACCATCCGTGTGAAAGTCAAGGGGAAACCACCACATTATGTTCTCAAGGCTAAGTTTACAAGCAGGTCACAAATCTGGAATGAAGGAGTGATATGTTCAGATACTTCACACCAGTGTTGAGAATGAATAACCTACCATGACATCATAACCAGTATCGTATGTCTTCTAATATTCACACCGCTGCAATTACATCACAATTAGGGATTGGAATAGGAAATACAAACAATTAGGTATGTTTAGCTCCAGGGAAAAGATGAGACATACTAAACACAGACATTGTTTACATACTTTACAACGGACTCCATAACGGTGAACATAAATCAACAGGAGAAAATCCAAAACAAATATATTATAATGAAATAAAAATTAGTATTCTAGAACACAACAAACGACGTTTTGGTTATTAAAAACCTTCATCTGGGACGGAACAACACAAACAGATCTAAAGAAAAACATTAAATTATAAAACATCTTCTTCTTCAGCGTTCATCCAGAGTGTTTTTTTGGACATACTTACATTGTGCCTGTTTACAGCAGAGCTGCGGCACTTTCGCCTTTTGGCCAACACATCCAACTTTTGCGGGCATTTGTTGACCGGGTTAACCTTCCCGGGTACAAAATAATATTAAAACACAACTCCTTCGTCGCCAAGGATTGTTACCACAGTGGTGCAGTGGCCAGGTACACTAGCTTACCAGCCCTGTGGCCATGTGTTTAAATCCCCCTGGAGACAAGGCTTTTTAAAATTGACCTGCGCTCCCAGGTTGACACACCCCTCTGATTGTCTACACCTTGAATGGTAGAAGGGCTTTTGTGTTCCAGTGACTGACAGCTGTGCTGATGGCAGCGCGGCTACAGGTAGGGTGTCCTATGTTGGACAGATCACGGGATTGGGATCAGGTGAATGGAAACTCAAACCTGCGGCCTTCTAGGTAGACTGGGGACAGTCAAAGGCCTGGAAAAGTCAACCCAAAAAGAAAGCTTATCAAAATCGGATGCCAACCTTGATGTGGGGATGTAAATTACAAGTATCTTTGAAGTCAGAGTAGGTTCGTCAGATGGCGAGGGACACAAGTAATAGGGAAAGCTAATCTACCTGCAAAAATCAGTCCTATGCACAAGAAGTGGTATCATGTGTATGGACTACGCTTGAGGTCGAAGTGAGCGAGTGCCCCAAAGAAAGGGATGTACTGAGCCACAGGTTTTACAAAACTGTGTAACGTTATCAAGGTCAACCAAGGCTAAAACTGGCACCAGGAAATAGTCTGGGAGATAAAGGTAGTCAACGTGATATTTACTACATCATCCATGGAATGCCAATTAGGCAATAAAAATGTGAGTGATATATTCAACATCACATTGGCCACACTGGGAGTTTAGATCATGACAAAAACTCCACCTTGAAAGGATTTGAATACAAGACCAGCAGACTGACAGGCAAGCATGCTAGCCACTGCATTACCATGGCTCCTGGGTGAGATCCCCCGTTGGAGCTTCCCCAAGCTGTCCTAGCCTTGGCTATCTTGTTCAGCCCCTTCCATGTCTTCCCCATATTGGAGCATCCCCGAGCTGTCCTAGCCTTGGCTATCTTGTTCAGCCCCTTCCATGTCTTCCCCATATTGGAGCATCCCCAAGCTGTCCTAGCCTTGGCTATCTCGTTCAGCTCCCTCCATGTCTGTATGCAATGGAGGTCAGTGTGGCCGAATGGATATGAGCGCTTGCTCTTAAACTTATGCTGTGCTGGTGCCAAGGTAACGGGTTCAACCCCTACAATGGTTAGTTGGACTAAAATGTTAACTTCTTGTCCTTGACTTGGGGATGTAAATTACAAGTACCTCAGAAGTCAGAGTGGGTTTGCTTGATGGCGAGGAACTCTGGTAAAAGGGAAAGCTAATACACATGCAAAATTAAGTCCAGTGCTTCTAGAAGTTGCGTATATAGACTAAGCTTGAGTTGAAAACGAGCGAGTGCAAAAAAAAGGTATATAACCAAATTATCATTCAGAAATATAACCAGGTTTTGAGTCAGGAATATAACCATGATATCATTTAGGAATATAACCAGGTCGTGAGTCAGGAATATAACCAGGTCGTGAGTCAGGAATATAACCATGATATCATTTAGGAATATAACCAGGTCCTGAGTCAGGAATATAACCATGATATCATTTAGGAATATAACCAGGTCGTGAGTCAGGAATATAACCATATCATTTAGGAATATAACCAGGTCGTGAGTCAGGAATATAACCATGATATCATTTAGGAATATAACCAGGTCGTGAGTCAGGAATATAACCATGATATCATTTAGGAATATAACCAGGTCGTGAGTCAGGAATATAACCATGATATCATTTAGGAATATAACCAGGTCGTGAGTCAGGAATATAACCATGATATCATTTAGGAATATAACCAGGTCCTGAGTCAGGAATATAACCATGGTATCATTCAACAAAGTACATATGTACTGGCTAGGATTAGGATTGGTAGGCCAAGAGAGTCAAGGTATTTTATCAGTTCAACATGACTCTTGTTCTATGCCCGGAGGAATATGTTCCCTACACCAACGTGTCCATTGGTATCACAGGCTAGATAGAATCTCTGACACTCTCCTGAATAACGGTCCAAAAGTATTTAGTGTAAAAAGCATCCCTTAAAGGGCCTCATTAGTTATGTTGTCGATCACTTCCGGTTCAGTGTTGTGGACTGCTAGACCGATCCATGGATGCAATAAATGTTTCCTGGGCCCAGAGGGCCCTGACTGTCGTCGGAGTGTATATGTATTTCCACATATAACTGATACGTATACACTCCCACGACTGTGAGGGTCAAAAATATTTATTTCATTTATCGATCGGTCTAGCAGTCCACGTCATATTAACCGGAAGTGATCGACAACACATTCAATGCTCGTTCCTATATGTAATTTTTTCACAAAGAACATGCTTTCGGACAGCGCTTACAACTTTTGTGCCACAATTACCACATATAACTGTGAAATATTATTGGTACGTAATTCCATTTTCTCAGTTCTATATTTTAGTTCGTAGTGTTTAATATTTTTTTTAAAAATTATATCACCTAATGAGGCCCTGGAGATGCTTTTTACACTAAATAATTTGGGACCGTTATTCGGAAGAGCGCAGAATCTTTTAAATCTCTGCTTTATCATAAAGTTTATGGCTTGCATTAAAATGCGTTTTTGTTACTTTACTTCTTTTTGTTTGTTAATGTTATGTCACATCATTGTTTTATATCCTTTCCACCTTGATCTTTCTTTTTTCTACAACTTATTACCTCATCTGTGAAAGACAATCAACACTATAACCTTAGTAATAGTAATACATTCTAAACTGCATCACTCAATTAAATTAATGTGCTCGCAAAAGTTACAACAGAACCAGAGAATGAGAATAGATAGTGAATACGGAGTGAGTACTCGCCAAATTAATTCTGTCTTTTACTTTACTTTACATTCTGAACTGCGCTTGCTCTCGACTCTTGAAATATAAATCCACTGTTTCTTTGTAGTTTCTCCATAAGCTGTCTACGATTACAATATGATGTATGTTGTAACTGTAAATATGTACCGACTCCCAGCTTATTGCAGCGATTGTGTTGAGAATTGTAGTTGTGCTAGCGGCCTGTCTATGGAAGACCGTAGCTACCAAGTTTGTTTATTCTCTTTTGTTCTTCCAGCAGGTCACTTCCGTCAGCGCCAGGTGCTGTTAGAAATGTCGGGCTAAGTTATTGGCATATTCTGTAGCTCTTCTCCTTACTGTTCTTCCTCTTATTATTGTTCTTCTTCTTCTTACTGTTCTTCTTTTTTATGTTCTTAATCTTCTTCTTATTGTTCTTCTTCTTCTTACTGTTCTTCTTCTTAATGTTCTTCTTCTTACTGTTCTTCTTCTTTTTCTTACTGTTCTTCCTCTTCTTCTTACTATTCTTCTTTTTCTTACTGTTCTTCATCTTCTTCTTACTGTTCTTATTCTTCTACTTCTTTTTCTTACTGTTCTCCATCTTCTTCTTATTGTTCTTCTTCTTCTTACTGTTCTTCTTCTTCTTACAGTTCTTCTTCTTTTTGTTACTGTTCTTAATCTTCTTCTTACAGTTCTAATTCTTCTTATTGTTCTACTTCTTTTTCTTACTGTTCTTCATCTTCTTTTTACTGTTCTTCTTCATCTATTTCTTAGTTTTCTTCATTTTCTTCTTACTGTTCTTCTTCGTTTTTAATGTTTTTCTTCTTTTTCTTACTGTTCTCCATCTTCTTCTTACTGTTCTTCTTCTGCTTTTTTACTGTTCTTCTCACTGTTCTTCTTTCGCTGCTGCTATTACTACCGATTTTTTTTAAAATTATTAAACAAGTTCATGTTTATTATTGGGTTGAATTCTGATTGCCATTTGCAGAAGAACCTCAGAATGTTGCCTCCCCAAGAGATTCCTTCTGGCCTCCGCGTCATCCATAATACCCCCAGATGTCGTCATAACAATGAAACAGCGAACAAAAGAAGAAGAAATGACAATGAAACCAAACTGTCGAGATGGGAGGAAACTAGTCCACTTTTTTCAAGCTGCTGTTGCTACGTATTCGCATGTTCATCTCTCCCACCCTTCAGTTATTGGTCTGGAACCTCTAATTAATCATTAGTAATACTGATAGGACCGTCTCCGTGGCGAAGTACTTACGAACGCGGTTTGTAATCCCGTATATCCGGGTTCGAAACACAATTTCGCACGATTTGGCAGCAGATCGCGTTGCGTTGGTTTTGCGTTGGTATCGGTGCCGGTCGTTCAGAAAATAATGTCAAACTACTCAAAGTAAACTTTGCTAAGAGATCACAGCGGCAGAAATGCTGGCGTTGATTGCGATGTCCTGTAAAAAAAAAAGATATGCAAAAAAAAAAGATACTGATAGGGCCGCGGTGGCATATAGGATATTGTGTTTGCCTGTTAAGACAATGGTCAAAATGCCCATCATATTTTTCCGACCAGTACTGTCTGGGGGTAACCCCCAATGCCTAGTATCTAGCTACCGCGCTCTTGCGACCCGTGCTCCTTGTAGCAGCCCACAATTATTGACTGTTAGTTAGTTAGTCGCAGTTCCAACTTCACAGCAACGGGTCATCCCCATTATGCTACGTTCCTGTGCCAGTGGATATCATACAAAACGCTCCCCACCGCCCAATGTGAAAAGTGGAAAAGAGAGTCTCGACAAACAACAGCCCGCATAGATGCACTGTGCATAATGCCGCCGCCAGAATGTCAACACAATAGTCCCCCACAAAACACCCAGTTCATTTCTGATGGAATCTGCAGCCATTTTCCCATCTGGATGTTTCCTAGATGTTCACCCACACAGTCCACGAAATACAGTTTATCGTCGATGGCAGTGGCAGTCAACCAGAAGCCCAGCAGCCACGCATTTCTGCATAAGGCAAAAACCAGTCAACTCTGGGACATAGCCATCTGCCATCACTCCGAACATGCAGTCACGTTCCAAAAAACCTCGGGCAGATTCAAAAGCACTTCACATGAAACCCACAGCTCACAGTGTCGCACCACGCACTCACTCAGTAGCAGGGCGACGGAACCATCAAGCCTCCTTAGTCGCCTCTTACGACATGCATGGTAGGCTACAGCGTTGCTATTATTTGCTTCCCTTATGGGCCCCGGCAACACACGGGAGACTCCCACACAATAGTTCCGCAAGTGGACGTAATTCTAGAGTTCTGTCAGGTCTGGATCTATATTTTTGTTATCTCTCTTCCCAATAATGACTTAATACAGTATTACAAGGTATGTCGTTCGTGCTGGCCGAGTAGCTAGGTTGCCGGAGTCTCCTTCGGGAGACCCGGGTTCGAATCCTCGGTAAGGTGTGGAATTTTTTTTTTGTCGTGTGCAAAAAGAAAACTCTAACTTGCACAGTTCGCGGCGACTGCACTAGCCAGGCGGCCTAAATTTATCAGGCTCAAGACCCCCATGCCATACACCGCAAGGTACTATATTGGCAGTAAATGACAGTAAATGACAGTGACAGAGCGTTCGTGCCTAAACTTCCTGTGTGCTGATTGCAGAATAGTAGATTTATTCCCTATACTGGTCATAGGGACTTAAACGTTGACTTCTTGTTCAGAAAGCAATGGCAAAATACTTATCATAAAATCAAAAAGGCAAGAGAATCGATTTCATTGCACTGGGTTTGATCTCATATGGCTCAGTCTCTTTCCGCAGGGCTGCCTCAATACCTCCAGCGACGACACCCAGGAGTCTATACGAAGACTGGACTCGTGAACCAACTGATGTAGTCTGGAATCGAACCCACAACCTTCGGAGAACGAGGTAGGCGACGTGACCACCATGCCTAGGAGATTCTCTCATTCAAACATCGTTATAAGTAAACGCGACTGGGGGTCGCAAAATGTAGAGAAGTATAATCGCCGTCTCAATTGTGTGTTATGAGATGACAATAAATGAAATACAATGTCGTAATTTGTAACATTACAAGAAACAGAGGTATTGAGCACCAGAAAGAAAAGATGATAAACAGTCGTGCGTAAAGGAGTGGAGTTTTCTGTGAATACACATGTTTGTAAACAGCACCGTAACACGAAGGTTACATCAATATACTGTATATGTGTAATCAATCGCACCAGTTGGCAATGTGCTCAAAACCGAAGAAGAATTTATTCTAAGAATGTTCTAGAAATAAGTTCACGATCAAGTATGTCACGACAGGAAGAACAAAGACATTAATAGCTCTGGATTATACGTTCTGGTTAATCAAGTTAACCTACATTTTCTGTTATATGGTGTGGAGTTTTGCCAAGTCTGTACAGTTTTTGGTAAGTTTTGGCAAGCAGAATCACATAAAAACATGAACAGGTGTAAAGTGCGATGCTGGTTTGACAAGGGCAATCTGGCAGTCTGATGGATGGAGCTGAGAAGGTGCTCGGTATAGACATATGTATAACCTGTTTATTTGCTTAGTGCATTGCCCTAGTTGCGTTACTTCATTATCTCGCCTATCACCACCATCATTATCATCATCATCATTATCTTCATCGGGTGAGGCGGACTGGGTGTCTCAGAAATATGTCATCATTATGCGCATGCTGATAGAAGTGGGCGGTCATGGTTCGCCATCCCACACGATCAACAATCTTGAATTAAGTCTGTGTTCTTGTCCCCATTACGCCGTGTGACCAAGCCATCTCCAGTTCCAGTTCCAATTTTCAAAACAAAAATTCCAAATTCGTCCTCGTCTAACCTGCTTCATCAGCTGTGGTTATTATTGAGGATCGCGGTTTTTGTAGGTTTATTCACCCTAATTCTTGTCTTGTGAGTCCTATCTCGGACTGGTTATGTAGCTTTTGTGTCTGTGACGTCAGCAGTGGTCGGCGGCTATCCTTTGTGCTCTTCTGTTGTTGTGGTTTTCTTTGTTGCTGTAGGCTCCTGGCTCGTCTGGCTGCAGTCCTTATAAGGACTTTATATTGGGTTTTTTAGTCTCCTGTTCTGTGCTCTGTGCATTGCCCGTATCTTTTGTGTGCAGTCCTTAAAGGGACTTATTGTTTTCCCACTCCAGGAGTCGTTGTTTAGATTGCCTCGCCTCTTCTCGGCAGTAGGCATCGTGGGCGGCGCACTCCTCTTCGTACTCTCTCCATTCGTCTTCGTCGACCTGTTGTACGAACCACTCCTCTACCTGGCAGGATGCTGATTTCATCTCGGGTTGCTTAGATATCGTGGCTGGACTACTGGTTACTGATTGCTGCTTCTGATTGGTCTGTGGCTTGGCTCCTTCGTGCGTCTTTTTGCTTCCTTTTTTGTGCATTGTTTTCATCAGTTTTTCGACGTTTTTTTTGTGGTGCTTCATCTTGCTTCCTCTCTTCTGTTGGTTTGGGTTGATGCTGCATCCTTTCGGCTCTCAGTAGTTCTCTTTCGGTCTTGATCTTTTGTAGGATTTCCTCGTTTTCCCTCTTCATTTCAGCCATGCACTGGATCTCTTGTTTGATGTTGAGCTGGATTTCTTTCATGTCGGCCAGCAGCTTCTCATTATCGCTGGTCGGAGTCGTCGTCAGCAGTGCCTTGACTTGTTTCTTCAACTCGTCTATCTGCTTTTGAAAATGATCTCTTTCAGCTTGTGCTATACCCGTGGCTGTCTCGCCCCTCCGCATTGCTTTCTTGAATGGTGTCTTTGTGATGATGGCGATCTTTAAGACGTCTCTGTGTCTCTGCAGATACGGACAGCCCAGGTATCTTGCTTCGTGTTTGCCCAGACAGTTGGCGCACTTTCTTCTGTTGTTAGGAGCTCGGAAGTCCGTGTCCAGCTTAGCCAACGGACACTCCTTGAAGGCGTGGTGATCGTCGCAGTATCGACAGATTTCCGTCTTACTGCGACACGTTGCTCTGCTGTGGCCGGCCCTCTGGCATTTTGAACATTGCGTGATTCTTGGCATGAATCTCTCTGGTTGCTGCAGTCTCTTGTTGAGTGATGCTGTGGTCGGCATTTCGCTGCCCTCCGATGTCACCACTGCCAAGGTTGTAGGTATCTTGGAGTAGGTGAGAAGCCTCTCCGCCTTCAAGAATCCGATGTGAAGATTCTCTTCACGTAGCTGCTTCAGGATTTCTTCATCTGTCAGCTCCATAGGAATCCGCTTGACAACCCATCGGACTGTTTTTGAGTCGGTGTTTCCGACTCTGGTGTCTTTCTCCTCCTTCTCTGCTGTCTTAGTTCTTGACTGTGTTGGGCTGTCAATCTTCTCCCTCGTGGTAGCTTCAGTGATGGCTGTAGTATCAGGCTCTTTAGTGCAGCTAGCAGGTGGGCTCTCGGCGTTCTTCTTCTTGTTGTCGGCTCCCACGCTGCACATCTTGGCAACAGCGTGTTTCTTGTTGTTGGATTTTCCACGTGACATTTTCCCGCTGATCAGGCTTCTTGACAGAATAATGCGACTTGACTTGTTAGCGCTCGCAGTGCGAATGGCCCCAAGCCATCTCTTTGTCTTCCCCTTTTTATTTTCCCATCAAGTTTGCCAGTTGCCACTAAGTTATCCGTGCTCTTCGTGGTGAATGGGTTACGGACGCAGTTCGTAATGTCGCATACCCACAACTACTGAACTACTGACTACTGAACTACTGAACGTAAACTTGCCAAGAGATCACAACAGCTTAAAGTCCCTTAAAAATCGACAAGGTCGATTTCATTGCACCGGGTTGTTTTCCCATATGGATCTGTCTCTTTCCGCAGCGCGGAAAGCGTCGCACAAAGCACGAACTCCGTAGATCCAGCGAAGACCCTCAGGAGTCTCAAAAAATAAATGCACTCGTGAACCGAAGGACACGGCCCGGATTTGAACCTACAACCTTCGGAGCCCGAAGCAGACGGCTTGACCACTTCGCCATGGAGACTCCCAATCACAACAGCAAACAATGCTAATGTTGACTGCAACGTCCTGTAAAGAATATGCAACTAACTATAACTAAGTTATTAAATATATTTTTCCTTATAACGTGCCCCAACAACCTTGACTGTCTGTGTTTAATTTCTCTGAGACATTTCCACTTTGTATTTGTTACTTCAAGGACTAACTGTTTCACTGATTTGTCTGTCCATCCATAGTATATTTACGTTTCCCCCAGAAACCACATTTCTACTGCCATTAGATGTTTCTCAACTTGTCTGTTTATTGTCCAGGTACTACATGCTAGAACAGAATGTGGTGTATGTATGTCTCTAATCTTCCTTTTCTTACTGCTATAACAGTCTTTAATTGGAAAGTACGTTTTCCTTCATGCGAATTCTATCTTTGCCATGACGATTCTTGTTCTAACCTCTACAAGCTATCCTCTGTCAGATGTTTTGAATGTTCCAAGAAAATTGTACCAGTTCACAAGTTTAAAAGTATTCTCATTTATTTGGATGTGATATTTCTTTGTTCTTGAAGATGCTGATAATGTCTGTCTTCTTACAATTTAATTATAATCCTAGTTGTTCACTGTGAGCAATAACTGATCAATGTGTACAATAACCGATCAGTGTGTACAATAACCGCATCCACTAACTACCGAAAAAACCTATTAAATGTCTGCAGTTAATACCGTATCATCAGCACATCTTTTATTATTGATTTTATGTCCCCTGATGACGATTCTTCTCGTGTCTTTTACATTTCTCATAATATTTTCTGTGTTGGGGAAAATATCTAGAGACATTACACATCCCTGTCACACACCTCTCTTGGTTGACTGGTATTGACCTATTTGATTATCAATGTTTGAAGTACAGCCTCCGCCTTTATCTAGAGAAAACCGGCTTCTGTTACCTCTTCCTCGTTGGCAATCAGATCTGCACGATAATTTCTTTAATAAAAGCAGTAGTTATTTTCAGGTTCCGATATTCCCATAATGGTTTTAATGGGAGGAAGTTTAGTTGCTGCCATATTTGTTTGGTTCCCTTGTTGTAAGTTGGGCGGGGCTGTAGAATGTCACTAAACGTCATGGGGATGTTGCCACACACAGACAAAGACCCCAGGAACCATCTGAAACTGGAATCTGTCTAGTCTAGAAGAAGCAAAACATACACACATTCATGCCGAAGTCGGACAAACAGAACTTTGAGTTGTAGTACACTTTCCTCGAACAAGGAATGCCGGGAAGGTAACCCGGTCAACAATTTCCTGAAGAAGTGGAATGTGTCGGTCGAAGGGTGCAAATATCACAGCTCTGCTGTAAACAGGCACAACGCAATTACGTTCAAAACAACATCCCGGATAAATGAAGAAGAAGAAGAAGAAGAAGAACAAGAAGAAGAACAAGAAGAAGAAGAAGAAGACCATTCCGTCCCTTGGCACAAGTGTTAAAAGAGAATTAAATCAAGAACCCTTTGTCCCGCTTTGATGCCCATTTGGGAATACGATGCCGGCGACATTTGTATATAGACTCACCCGTCACTCTATAGGTAATGTGTCAATGTCACGCTAGCCGCATTTACTTCCCAAATATTTTCTGATACCAGTTTTAGGTAATATCCGCCTGTCAGCACAGGTCAGTGTAAAGACAGATACCAGTTTTAGGTAATATCCGCCTGTCAGCACAGGTCAGTGTAAAGACAGATACCAGTTTTAGGTAATATCCGCCTGTCAGCACAGGTCAGTGTACACAAAGATAGACTTGGAAGTTCATTCATTCATTCATTCACTCATTCATGCATTCAGTAGAATGTCCTTTGCAGAACCTCGCTCCCATAACAACCTCCCGGAAAACCTTTCAATCATAAGTAAGATGTCCCGCGTCCGATACACCCATGTGGAAATCATCCACCACATCCTGCACCCATCTTCTCTTTGGCCTTCCTCTTCCTCTTCTTTTTTTGTTTTGCGCTCGCTCGCTTTGAACTCAAGCGTAGTCCGAACACTATATTTATAGCAGTGATGGACTGAATTTTGTGTGGATTAGCTTTCCCTATTAACAGTGTCCTTTGCCATCAGGCGAACCCACCCCGAATTTAAGAGGTACTTGTAATTCACGTTCCCAAGTCAAGGACGAGAGGTCAATATTTTAGTCCTTGACATCAGCACAACGGATGTTTAAGAACACGCGTTCTTATCCATTCGGCCACGTGGACCTGCTGCTCTTCCTTTCTTCCCAGGCATATACCCATCCATTATTGTGCTCTCCAAACTTTCATGACGTTTCAAGTGGCCACAATATTTCAATTTTCTTTGTTTCATCTTCTTTAGTAGCCAACCTTCTTCACCATTCAGCTCTTGTCGTATGGATTCATTTGTTCTTTTCTGTAACCAAGATATTCATAGAACCCTTCTATAACATTTATATTCAAAGGCATTTATACGCTGTTCAGCTTGTTTATTAAGTGTCCAGGTCTCACAGGCGTATGTTGCAATGGGAAAGATGCATGCTCTTAAAACTCTAATTTTTGTAGGTCTCCACAATTTATTCAATTGTTTTAGTTTTTGAAGAGCAATACATATTCGTCTTTTAATTTATTTCATTGAGTCAACATTGTTGGTAATTAATGACCCAAGATATTCTGAGAAGTTTACGTTTAGTCGAAGGGTCAACATCACGGCACACGGGTGTAACCGATAAGTGCTCCGTTCTACTCCTATTGGAGAATCTCAGCTCTGGGAACGAACTCCGTAGCACCGGCGAGGATCATGAAATACTTTGGGTAGATTTTTAACTCAAATTTTGCCAGGGCAGCGCCGTTAGGCTACTCCTTTTCGATTTTCAACTGCCAAGGAATTTTTTTTTGTTAACGTTCGCAACAATATTCTTAGATGTATCAACCGTTAATACTAGCCTCCCGACCTTTAAGAGTTAGAACATTATTCGGGGATGTAAAGTGGCGGATCAGCCATCAAAAGAGTTTGGTCAAGAAAGTGCGATTCTAGTATTATATCCTCAATATGCTACAATGGTATGGAACCACGACCCTTTACCTAATATATCTGAACCTCAGCATGCAAGAGAAATGCAAATGTTCAAGTGGGTGGACAGCAAACATATTTGTGCAATAAGTCCTCGTCCTTGAAAGTTAGAAACAAGAGTGTGTTACACAGAACCAATTTTAACATATTGCTGAGAACCCTGGACAGTTAGTAAGCAGACGAAAACAATCCCGGAAGCCTTGGAGATGTGGTTTTACAGAAGAATGCTGAACATAAATTGCCCAGTCAGAATGAGCAATCTGGATATTTTGCGGGAAGCCAAGTAGCAAAGACAAATTATCACAAACATCAGAAAGAAGCAGCCATCATTTTTTGGTCACAGTATGAGAGGTCATGTTGTGACAGCCGAACGATTTATGGAAGGAGAGATAGAAGAAGACAGCGGGAGAACATTCTTGCCAGTCTTGTGTCGTGGCACGGAAGGGAGTCAAGACACGAACTGATCCACGCCGTCGGAGATCGCTGTTCGCGGAGAAGCACGATCAATTATGCCCGCTTCTAAGACAACAACCGACACAGAAGTGGCGACAGAAAGACCGAGGCGATTCGATTCTATCATTACCCCTACCCCGTTCAATCTCAAGGAGAAGTTATATTAGGGTCCATCCCTGGCTCAGATTAATAACCCTGTGACTGGGTCAGCCGCAAATAGTAGCTGGCCACATTTTACTCTCGTACGAGCGAACGAACTTTATTTACAAAGGGTTACAAATTGGGCATGCGTGTATAAAGCTGGCTCGTTGGTGTAATGATCATGATGTTACATTGATTATGGCGCGAGCCCTACCAGGTGAGAGCTTGTTAGCTACGGGAAAGAAAGGCTGGCCACTTGTCCCTCTTCCACGCACTCATGGGTGCAAAAATGTGACGGTCCCAGCACTTCACATACCTACAGCGGGCGAGCGCTACTGGTATTGCTTGTATGCGTGCAAACGTTAAGGAAAAGCACGCACGCATGCGCGCACAGACAGATAGATAGACAGAAAGACAGACAGAAATACATACACAGACAGACACACCCATACATACAAAAAGGGTGAGAACGGAAAAGAAACATAAAAACATTCTAGCCGACAAACAGTGTATCAGACGGACAACCCAACGCGAAAGAAAATTGGACGGGGGTCAGAATTTTCCAGCGTCAGAACCTAATTATCGTTCGCAGACAAGAGGCAGTATGACCTCGCAGACGACAGACGGTTCGCTGGAGTATAAGCCTTAGGGTGGTACAAGAATTGATTCGCCCGGAGATTCCAATAAACATGGCCAGTTATTGCAAAATGTCTGCTATCTCGTAGTTGCCAATTTCTGTTAATGTTCCGAATGTTACCAACTATCTTTAGTCTGGAGCTTTTTCTTTTTTTGATGTTGACGACAATTGTCTTGTTAGAGAATCCCAGGTCTCTACACTAGGTACAAGCCAACAAAAGATCAGTCTTATTCAGTAGTTGTTTTTTTTTTTCTGCGTTTGCGGTCGCTCGCTTGTAACTGAAGCGTAATACATACACGTGCTGGTACTTATAGTGTACTGGACTGATATTTGCGTGGGGATTTCCCTATTATCAGTGTCCCTCGCCACCTACTCCGACTTCAGAGGTACTTGTAATTTACGTCCCCAAGTCAAAGAGGAGACGTCAACATTTTAGTCCAACTGACCGGTGTAGAGGTTAAACCCGCTAACCTCGGCATCAGCACACCGGATGTTTAATTGCGAATCTGTACCCCCCCCCCTCCCTTTCCATACCTATCCCATAAGTTATCTCCAGTTCCGCCAATGCTTTCTATATCAATATGTAAGCTGCAAGAGCTAAAATCACACTCACAAGGCAAAGTCCACACAAGACCGCAAGCAACTAATTACTGGCCCGCCATGAGAATGTAATGAGCCTGTCACTTCGTGTAACTAAACGAGCGCCGACCCGGACGTGAACCTAATTGACAGCCAGGATCGGTACAATTACCGACATGTGTATTTATGCAGGTGGAATTTCTGAACAGGACTTGTTATATTTTCCCCTCTGTGTTCATCGGGTACGGTTCCCCCAAAGACTATATCGTACTCGAGGAACATCGAAGGGAAAATATATGTTTAGGACTAACCCGAAAGAGAAGAAAGAAAGGAAGGATAATGAAAATCCACACAAAAACGGACCTGAATAATAACCGGCGTCGAAGAAGCAGGTTGTACGAGGCCTATTATTTTGGGTTTCGTATATAGAGAACTGGAGGGGTTAAATGTATATCCCTGTTTCCCTGTGGGAACTGGTCTGGAGACTGTTGACAATGAAATGCCCAACAGGGGGTCGGCTTGGCCGAATTGATAAGAACGCGCGAGATTAACTGATTCAGTGCCAAGCAAAACGTAGATTTGGACCGTACATAATCATCATCATCATGTGCCATGTCGATAAGCGTGGGCGGTCATGTTTCGCCATCTCACTCGATCACCAGAGTCGTGGATCAGCTCTGTGTTCTTGTCTCGACCATACAACGTGGCCAAAACCATCCAGGCATTTACTTCTCTGCCTTCCCCTGTTCTCTTCCCCTCGATCTTGCCAGTTGTCACGAAGTTGTCCAATTTATTTCTTCTCATAACATGCCCAAAATCTGTGACTGTCTACGTCTAATTTATCTAATCAGTTTACGATTTTCATTTGTTTCTTGTAGGATCTTGTCATTGGTTTTTCTGTCAGTCCGTTTATTCTTTGCATTTTCCTTAGAAACCACATTCCACAGCCATCATATGTTTTTCAGCCGGTCTGCTCATTGTCCACGCTCACAGCAAACCATCATTGTGGAGGCGGCACCTAATTGATTGATAAGACAGAGAAAAATCCCAAAAATCAACCTCGCGAAATTAAAGAGTTAATGACATTTTCACACTTGCCAAAGCTTAACTCACTTAACAATATATTATAGGCTACATCCACACTAACGGTTTCTCCCCGCCCCTAACATGCTTGCCTTGACATTTTACCGAGCAGGTGGAGGGATGAAGTGGGCGGAGAGGGAGGTGTTCAGACGTCAGACTAAGCCAGCAAACACTTAGATCCAGGTAGGACCCCGTTCAGGCACGCAGCGAGTTTATTTCGGTTGAGAAACTGCTCTAAACTGGTTTAGAATGAAACAGATTGCTCTTTGCCTGCGCAAGGTTTGGATTTTCCTGCGTGGGTTTCATCCCTTTCCCGCCCTCCCCGTCAGTGGAAACAGATTTTAAATATGTAATCAATAGTCACAGATTGTAGATATCTAATCGTCTTATTCGTTGCTTTTTTGTTTATGTGGCATAAATCACCGCCCACGTCATCATCACGTGCCGGCTCCGCATTGATGGTCAACTGTATTGAGTCTCACCACTCTCTTTCACCCCATGTTTTTCATGTTCTTTTCATTGTTCTCATTTGTGTCTTGTTTCCGTTTTTCTCCTTCGATTTTTATGCCGTCATGTAATCACCGTAGCCTCTACCCCTTGTTTACATGTTGTGTTTTGTGTGTTTGTTTACTGATGAAGACTAGTCGCCGCAACGTCCTGTTTTCCAAAATTTTGTTCTGTAAAGTTGCACCGGATTTCTTCTCCTTCTATAGCGAAGTAATAATGAGAGAGATCAAAGAGAAGCAACAGATCTACAACAATTGTTGAATATTGTAGTAACAGAGAGCGCAAAGAAAGGACTCTTCCTTCAATATTAAGAAAATAGTAACATTGGTGATATCAAAGAAAACTGTGACACCAACATGTACGCGCTCGCTTTGAACTGAATTCTGTGTGTGGATTAGCTTTCCCTATTAACAGTGTCCCTCGCCATCAGGTGAACCCACTCCGACTTCAGAGGTAGACCCACCAACATGTGAAATGGAAATAGATGGGGCAGTGCTTAACCAATTTGATAATTTTAAACCCCCCAGGGGCATTTATAACATGAGACGGAACGTGCAAAGCAGAGATTAAGAACAGAATAGGGCAAGCAAAAGCTGCATTTCAGAAAATGAAAAGTATCTTATGCAATAAGTCACTATCATTGAATGTAAGAAAGAGAGGGCTGAAGTGCTATATAGAACCAGTTTTGCTGTATGGCAGTGAATCTTGGAATGCAAATGAACAAATTAGGAAGCACTTGGAAGGAAAATAGATGTGGTTCCTAAGACAAATATTGCGAATTCCTTGGACCGCCAGAGTAACTAACGACGATTGCCCGAAACAGGCTAATGAAACTAGAACTTTATATACAACAACAAGAAAGAGATAAACATCTTTCTTTGGTCATGTGATGAGAAGAGAGGCATTAGAGAACATCGTGAGAACTGGAAGGACTGAGAGGGAAAGAGGCAGAGGCAGACCAAGAGAAATGCAGAACACCAAAGACCGAGATATGTGGAGATATATGAACGACTACTCCAGCTGGCATGGCACTTGATGATGATGAAAACTGCATTATTTTGTATTATTTTATTTAGTCTCCGGCTGCAAGAACGCCAAAAGGGGTGAAGCCAGACAATATCGCTATGCAGGGATCTAAAGAAGATTAGTTAGCCAACAAAGAACTAGCAAGCGTCGCCAGCCACTACAGCTGGATGGGTGTACCGAGAAGGGGACCCGGGCACTCATGGGCTGAATGGATCCATGCGCAGCCAGGACAATCTGCCGACTGTCTCTGCCTCGCCTCTTCACGGGGCTTTCATACAGGCCTCTTCCAGTCCCTCTCTTGAGGTTGTTTAGCAGTTTATGCTTTCACGCTCCCCTTCATTTCCCCCTCCAACGGATCCTTGGAGTTTCATTTGTTACTGAAAAAAAAAATACTGTTTTAACCATCTTTAAGCCTTCTTTCTTTCTTTCTTTCTTTCTTTCTTTCTTTCTTTCTTTCTTTCTTTCTTTCTTTCTTTCTTTCTTTCTCCATGTCCTTGACAGGATATCACAATCAACCCCAGCTATTTGTGACTTATTTTTACATTCAGCAGGATTGGTTGGTGGTAGACGGACTACCTGCTTACTGTTTTAGCGGCGCTCACCAAACCTGACATCCCACATTGTGCCAACGGCTTCGGGCGGAGGAGCGCAATTGGTAGGGTACAACCCTTACCCCAGTGCGAGGAAATGCAACCTAAAGACTAAATGTCATGGTCGGTCAGACCAGGCCCTAAGCCTTGGTCAGCAACTGGCCTAGGATGTAAGCTCCGACAGGAGGACAGTTAGAGCATTGCTTTGCTGATTCGACAGCTTCTGCAGCTGGTCTTGTTCCAGATGCATTGGTGTTACCTTTCCTCTGGAGTAAACATGGCAGCCCGAGAGGGGGATTATGCAGCATGGGCAACGCATGGTCTCTAAATCATCCAAGGCTTTGTTATATGGAAGGTATAACTCTATTTGACAAACTACTGTCTATCAATACGGCAAGGTGCCAGCCAGCAAAACGTCCTTTACCTTGGACACAGAGTGAGGCTTCGCCAGCCTTATACTGTATTACTTTGTGCATTGTGTGAGTCTTGCATTTTTATTACCTTTGCAAAAAGTACGTCGCTGTTTAGGAACATTTATCATCTTGAAGTTTGCATAGAAAAAGGAAGTAGAAAGTAAACTACATTAGCATACATTAACCCCAGAAGAATGAAATGTCCCGCGTACAATATAAGAAAAACATGTCTGTCGTCACTTCAAGGTCGAGAGGTCAGAGTTTGGGGGTCATCAACGGTTCACGGAGGGTGATCTTCTACTGTTTCCTGTTGTCCGCATTATATGTTGTACACATTCCGCTGGTTATTTATAGCGTCGATATAGTTGTGAATAACAAGTTAGTATATTCTTTACTGGACGTTGCAGTCGACGCCAGCATATTTTGGGTATTTGGGATTTCTTGGCAAGTTTACGTTTAGTAGTTTGCCATAGTCTTCTGAACGACCGGCAATCGTACTATTGTATGAAAATCAACACTATTAGTACATCTCATCATGTGCCATTCCGATAAGCGTGGGTGGTCATATTTCGCCATCTCACGCGAGTCGTGGATCAGCTCTGTGTTCTTATCTCGAACAAGCCAAGCCATCCAGATATTTACTTCTCTGCCTTCCATTTGTTCTGTTCCTCTCAATCTTACCAGTTGTAACCAAGTTCTCTAATTTATTTCTTCTTTATAGCTAGAGAGAGCCAAGACTTCTGCCCTATGCGCCACCTTAGGCACGAGAGGAAAGACAAGACAAGACAATAATTGTGACTTCAGAGAACTAGAACTGTAAAAATATGCACAAAACTTGACGTCCTTTAAGGGTTGAACATTGAAAGTGACAGTATTATGTATTATGTCCTGAACAACATATCCTCAATGATGAAGGTGTAGCGAAAGCGAAAACGGGATGTCCCGAAACACTTCCGGTTGTCACGGCTCGACTTCTTTTAGTACAAGGTGAATGTCACTGAAAGTGGTATTTCCGGTGTGACGCAGTTCCCATATGGAACTACAGTTCTACAGATAGTAAAATTGCCTAGAAGTTCAGCAAGGGGTTGATAGCAATGTTCTCCAAAGGACTGGCTAAATAGTTGTTATTGTCTAGTATGTCTCTAACTTCTCCTTCTATGAGTGCCTATCAACACCGTCAATTTAACTAATTCATTATCGAAGGATAATATATCGCCATATGCGGCCTCAATTTGGACAGAAGGGTGTTATATCTCCATACGTAGGTCAGTATGGCCGAATGGATAAGAACGCATGTTTTCAAACATCCGGTGTGCTGATGCTAAGGTAAGGGGTTCAACCCCTACACCGGACAGTTAGACTAAAACGTTGACCGCTCATCCTTGACTTGGGGACGTTAATTACAAGTACCCCTGAAGTCGGAGTGGGTTCGCCTGATGGTGAGGGACACTGTTAATAGGTAAAACTAATCCGCACCCACAATGCAGTTCATCTACTGCTAGAAGTTGTGTGTATGGACTACGCTTGAGTTCAAAGCGAGCGAGCGACAAAACAAACAAACAAATGTCCATTCTAGGGTCACCGTGTTGTTTGTTTTGTTTCGTGGTTCAAGGTCAGTCGCATACCCTTTACGGGACGTAGCAGTCAACCCCAGCATTTTTTTTTTTTTGGCTGTTTGTGATTCCTGGGCAAGTAGGGAGCTGCGTGGTCTCGAGGTATGGTGTCCGTCTCGAGTGCTGGAGGTCGCGGGTTCAAGCCCCGGTGAGGACCGGGATTTTTTTTTTTCCCCTTGGTCTCTGGGTAGTGAGATCACCCGTGTGTATTGATGCGCACGTAAAAAATCCCCTGGCAGTTAGAAATCGAAAAAGAGTAGCCTAACGGCGCTGCCCGGGCAAAATTTCGAGTTAAAAATCTACCCAAAGTATTTCAGGATCCTCGATGGTGCTACGGGGTTCGTGCACTGAGCTGAGTTTCTCCAGACTCAGGCTTGAGTTAGGAGAAGAACGGAGCACTTATGGGTTACACCCGTGTGCCGTGATGTTGATAAGTCGACTAAACTAAACTAAAATAAACCTGGGCAAGTTTACGTTCAGTAGTTTGCCATTTGCCTGCGGCGTCAATCCACACAGCTAATTCGCCTATCTTGAATTCTATATAGATACGGGTATTCCATGGGTAATCTAGTCGGTCGTGCGTCGAAGTACACTTGTTCCTGCGGCAAGGATATTTGGAGGCGACAGGTTCATTAAACCGCTCTCGCCAACAGTGGTAACCTGCCCATTTCCCGGCAATTAAAAACGATATATGCGATATTAACCGTTGATCTAAAATTACAGGAGGAGCACCATGTACCAATTACGTCTCACGCGGAAACAATGGTCCTTAACCTTATCTGTTTAAACAAATGCATAGCAGTTCTGATAAGATAGGCCTATCCCTTGTCCCGTTAACCTTGACATTAGATGACGCAAGTTTTTGTCCGCTAGGATCAGACAGGTTATACACGACAGCCGCATTTCTGTAACCCAAGTAGGATTTTTATTTTGTGTGGGTGGGGGGGGGGGGGGGGGGGGGGGGGTTTGTCTCGCTCGCGTTGAACCCAAGCGTAGTCCATACACACTACTTCTGGTAGCACTGCACTGAATTTTGCGTGGGTATTAGCTTTCCATATTACCAATGTATGTGAACACTTCGACGGAAGCTGAGTCGCAAAGACTCAAACATACACAAACATCACAAACATCAGAAAGAAGCAGTCATCGCTTTTTGCTTTTTTGCCACATTATGAGAAGACAAAAACTCGAACATGTTGTGACAACCGGAAAGTTTTGCTGAAGGAGAGATAGAGGAAGACACCGTGAGAAGATTATTGATAGTCTTGTGTCATGGCATGGAAGGGAGTCAAGACACGATTCGATCCATGCCGTTGGAAATCATAATTTTGTGAAGAGGCATGATCGCCCACGCCAGTCGGTATGGCACTGGATGATGATGATGATTACCAGTGTCCCTCGCAATCAGGAGAACCCACTCCGACTTCTGAGTTACTTGTAATGTATGTCCCCATGTCAAGGCGAGATGTCAACATTTCAGTCAGACTGTCTGACATCAGCAAGTAAGTTATAAGAGGGACTAATATCCTGCAGACTGGTCTCCCTGTCCTAGGAGTTAGCGACTTTCTCCGTTAGTTAGTTAGTCGACAGATCATCCTCGTTGCACATCGAACCATTCAGTCCATAAGTGCTCGGATCCCCTCCTCAGCAAATCCCGCAGCGTGTAGCGGCTAACGACGCCAGTTCTGTGTTGGTTTATCAATCTTCTTTGGCTTCCTGCGTAGTGTTCTTGTTTGGCCACCCCTCTTTTAATTTGCTGCTCTCGCAGTCTGACCATTGTTGTAGATTCACAGTCATCACTTGGTTCTTGCAAAAGTCTCACTTCTCGTAGAGCATTCAGAATGTCAGCCTGGTCCATGGCACGTCCGCCCTCACAGTAGCCTCACCTGCGAGCTTGTCAGCCCGCTCATTTCCTTGTACTCCCGCATGCCCTGGCACGAAGATGAAACTAATCTTTGCCTGCCGAGACCGCTTCAGAGGCAGCAACCATTCTCTTCGGATCGACCCCTCCTCTATCCTCTTGATCATGTTCATTGAGTCGCTAAGGAAACAAGCCCTAGTGAATGTCTGTGTCTCGAGCCATGTTATTGCTTTACTTACTGCCATGACTTCCATGGTCAGGCTACTTGTGGTTTCAGTGAAAGCACCAGAGTCCTCCTTCACAATTCTCCCTCCGGCCCGAGCTGTAAAGGCCCATGAGCTTCTCACATGTCGGACGACCGACCCATCTGTGTAGATGACCGCGTCACTGTCTAGCGAATTCTCGAAAATCAACGCTTGTACTTCAGCCTCAACAGCAGCCGGATTTTCTTGTCTGCATTTTCTATCTAGTTGGATGCAAACTGAAAAGGATGTGCAGAAGTCTGTTGGCACTTGCACCCACTTCCTCGCCAGGTTCTAAGTCCTCAAGTGAACACACCTGTTGAAGAATGTCCTCGGCTTGACCCATCCACGACCGTCCTCTTTTTAACCTGCTGCCCTTCACCTTCCTAATTTCACTATGCAGTGGATGCTGTGTGTTTGCGTTAATTCTGAGGTAGGCACGTGCCCTGCAAACTTGCATTCTCTCTTCAATGGTTGGAAAATCAAGAAGGTAGCGCATCGCCCTGCATGCTGTATCTCTTGTACATCCAAGAATAATGCGCATAGCTTCATTCTGTATCCTTTCCATCCTTTCTATCTGCTTATGGCTGACAGTGACTTTCTCCGTAATTCCGTTTATCCACGTGAGCAAACGCAGCCACGCGAGAATCGGTAGCGGTTCTCGCCGCGCACGTTACTTACGGGATATGTGAGCCAGCCGCTCAGAAAGCAATGGCAAACTACTGAACGTACACCTGCCCAGCAATCACGAACAACCTAAAAAATGCTCGGGTTGACTGCTACGTCCGTACAGGATATGCAACTAACTTTTTCTACAAATATGCGACTCTGACCAGACATGTGAAACGACACCAAAGTTGAAGCTCACCAACAGACAGAAAACACCGACTCCAAAAAGTAAAATCGCAGCCCTATCTACGCTAGTGGATGTAGATACACCATAAGGGCCCCAATTATAAGCGACCGAAAACATGACGGTTGAACGGGACCGAAACATCTCTCAAAATTGGATTTCTTCTTCTTCTTCGTTCATCGGGAGTTTTTTTTCGGACGTGATTGCGTTGTGCCTGTTTACAGCAGAGCTGCGTTCTTGCGCCGTTAGGCCGACACATCCGACTTCTGCGGGCATTTGTTGACCGGGTTAACCTTCCCGGAAAATTGGATTTGATTGGATTGGATTTGATGGGGAAGGAAGGCGCGGCTTAGAGGACTCTACGCCCGCCTCAAGCTCAGGAGGGGCATGGTTCAATATTAGCATAAAGCCTAGGAGTTTTCCCCAACAGTCATTGGTACTTAGTGATATCACACGTACTCCAGATCTCTTGGGATGTGAAATCTAATATTTAGCCGCAGGTGAGCGTGGCCGAATGGGTAAAAACGCGTGTTCTTAAACATCCGCTGTGCTGATGCTGAGGTAAGCGGTTCAGTCCCTACACCAGACAGCTGGTCTAAAATGTTGACCTGTCATCCTTGACTTGAGGACGTAAATTACAAGTACCTCTGAAGTCGGAGTGGGCTCGCCCGATGGTGAGTGACACTGTTAATAGGGAAAGCTAATCCACACGCAAAATGCAGTCCAGCACTACTGTAAAGTGTGTATGGACTACGCTTGAGTTCAAAGCGGGCGAGCGCAAAACAAAAATACTTAGTCTTCTTTGATGAGGGAGAAAAACAGGAGGTTCAGTGTACAAGTCGTGCAAGTTACAAATTCCTCGGCAGTTGGAAATCACAAGGAGTAGGTTTTAAGATCGCAGTCCTGGCAACACTGTGATGAAAGAAAACACCTACGGGTAGAGAAGAGCCTGTTCCCCTTGGATGGAATCTGTCCGACGGAAGCAAACCGTACACATATACTTGCCAAGTCTGACACACTGACCTTTGAGGTGCATGACTACAGGGTGTTTGTTAAGTCTCACTACACTTTGTATGTAGAACAAATTTGTAAAATTCTTTCTTCTGTTGATAACACCATTCTGTTTGGAGTGCAAAGAAGACCAGCAGATGGCATCCATTCGCTGCTTATTGCTTCACAATGGAATGTGGAGCACATTTATTTTATGGCATCATGTACATTATTTTTCAAATTTGTTCTACATACAAAGTGTAGTTAGACTTTACAAACATCCTGTAGATGTGACGCACTTCCCTCAAAAGAGGAAGAACAGAAAAAAGAATATATGTTTTAGAGATAAAGTTGAATTGAATTGAATTGAAAAAAAAAAAATACACATGCGCACGCATTCGCATGGAAACATACATGCACGCACGTCTTCCCACATAAACATGCATACGTTAATACCTACATACGCACATATCATATATACATAGGGACGCTTCCACTCCCCACCGCCCTCCAACCCACACACAAACACCTACATACATACATATGCAGGCAAGTACAATCAAACATACACAGAAACAAGCATAATAATATATATACTGTCTTTATCAGGCTAGGGACACTGCAACCCTTGGTACTGTAGGAGGACGACCCCCATAGTTCCTCGTGGTAGTGTCAAGGTCTCCAAAGGACGTGACGGAAAGGACAGAGGATAGACATAGGACATGGGAATAGTACGGGTATAGTAGACTGGTCCCTATGCCCATGACAGAGGGACTGTGCTCTTGAATCCTTGAATGACAGGACAGGTTCACCTTGGATGGGATGACGCAGTACGTCTGCATCAACAGGCGATTGAAGGACAGGGCTACAGACCCGACTAGCACGACCTCCATGAGGGTCAAGAACCTCGTGACCACCTAAATGAGTAGAAAGCCTCAGACAGGACTCGGACTGTGGATGAGAGAGGATGTTTGACTGTGTTGAGAAGGATAATAGACTATGTGCTTAGACATCAATGCCAGTGAATGTGGCCGCTATAAGCCGTGTGCTAGTGTGGGTGCTGAAGCACGATTACGGTATTCGTTGTAACCGAGCAAGAATATTGCGAGAGCTGTACGAGTTTGTAATTGAGATGTGTACACATTATCGCCATGATGTATGAACATTAAAATATTTAACGATGTACTCATGTTTTCATGCCTCGTCTATACTCGCACCATCTGCCTGTCTGAACCACTGTATAAACCCCTAGAGACGTTCACAGGTAGACAGTGGGTTTCGCACCCTTCCACCATAGAATTACCATACAATAAACCCACCTTTTCCCACTAGACATGTTCCTTTATGCCATTCTCAAATCACTGATAAAGTTAGGGTCGGGCTGCGGTGCATTTTCGATGCAACACTCCCGGACGACCTTACCATATTGAAATATCTTTTCTGTCATAAGTGAACATCGCGAAGCATCAATAGTGGGTGCAACGCAGATACAATGATTCCGGTTTTTGTCAGCTTTGGTCTGACTGACTGGCTAAACACGTTTCTGTAGTACTTTGGCATAAAATGCTAAATAAGTCGGCACCTTCACGCCATAAAGCGTGTGTGTTATATGACGCTAGTTTCATATTTGTAGATCAATCGGCGCTTCATAAGTAGTGTGGTAATTTTCCAGCCGGTTGAATGAATTCACAGAAAATGTCCTGCTACGATTTTAAGCTCTGTCAATCTGGTAAACACTAAATAAATAAATAATTTTAAAATCCCGGATGGAAGGGATATAGTTATAGTGGGTTTTTGTTGTTGTTGTTGTTGCCCCAATATAAAATTCAATATCTCAGTAACCAACTGAGGGAAAATGATGAGATTTAGCATATAACCTTATAATTATGTCCACCCAACAAAACAATTTTTGTTCCGGAGATTGTACAGCAGATTTCAATGTTTGTTTATATGCGGTATATAATTTACGGCTCCGGGATTAATACCATCATTTTAAGAGTATTACAGCTTCAGCAAGACACATCCGCACTTTTTTTAAAATTGTCTCGCGGATTTTCGTTTTTGGCACAAACTAGCGCAGAGTTAAATGGTATTGTTTCAGAGGTGTCTCCAATGGGGGTTCTTTCATGAAACGGGATTATATAAATAAACTACGCTGACTCGGCCGGCTTCGCCCAGCCTCTGGCGGGGATCTGTCTGTCTATCTATCATCTATCTACTATCTATCTATCTATCATCTATCTTCTATCTATCTATCTATCTATTCTTCTATCTCTACTATCTATATATCTATCTATTATTATTATCTATCTATATATCTATCTATCTCCTATCATCTATCTATCTATCTATCTACCCAGCAGCCCATCCATCAGCTACCATCTACCCGTCCAGCCTTCTTCCTGTTCCCCTGTCTGTCTGTCTGTCTGTCTGTCTGTCTGTCTGTCTGTCTGTCTGTCTGTCTGTCTGTCTGTCTGTCAACCAGTCCGCGCTATTAAATATTGATAAAAGTTACTGGAAAAAACGTCAGGACCATGTGTTGAAAGAGGAAGAGGACTATTGGAGAAAGGATGGATTGAATTTTATGCAACCGAGAGCAATCATCAACCTACTGGAATCGTCCGACACAGATTAAGGTCTGAGCAGATCGCAGACCTTAATCTACGTACACACTTACTGGGATATTTTGCTCCAACTATTCAGACGAATTGCAGGCCCTAAACATTACAGCATCAGCATAATGTCAATGGCAACAGTTTGTATTCCACAGTGATGAATTTTCAATTCCGCAAGCCCTCAGCGGTGACAAACAACTGTATTGAAAACACACACACACACACACACACACACACACACACACACACACACACACACACACACACACACACACACACACACACACTAAACGCATTGAATACCAACAGAAGAGTAATATTGCGGTGGAAACTGACATATTGTGGCATAACAAGAAACGTGAGAGCAAACACGTTGTCAAATTAGGGGACAACACACGTGCATACGAATCAATCTATAAACTTCAATGAAAAGAGGACCAACATCTTGGTCGTTAAGAAGAAAGCCCACTACAGAGACACTGACAACTATTTTCATAGTGCAAAACAGGTAATCATGTTCCGTCTCTGAACGGTAAACAGCAGAGTAGACAGTCTTTCACGAAGACTCAAAGCGGGTCTGTCACCCATGTGTACGTGTGAACAAACTACACAGACAGCTGAACAGATCCTTAAAAATGGAAACATGATGACTAAATTGCGGTATCATTTCTGGTCACTCCATACGCACATTAACGCACAGCTATTTGGAAGCTTTCACGAACTCAATATAAAAAGCTAACATGAATACTTGTGTACACTTTATTAACCAGCAGCTGAAGAAACAAGAAGGAAATGAAAAATAAGGTAAGAAATATATTCCTTCTACTTTCCTGTTAATTTACAAATTATTTACCCCGTGCCTCTGTAAATTCTCTGTCTTTACTAATATTACACATTGCACCCCTCTCGGGATTCTCCGTGGTGAAGTGGTCAAGCCGTCTGACTCGGGCTCAGTAGGTTGTATGTTCGATTCCGGGCCGTGTCCTTCATTTCACGAGTGCATTTTTCCGGAGACTCCCGAGGGTCGTCGCTGGAGCTACGGAGTTCGTGCTTTGTGCGATGCTTTCCGCGCTGCGGAAAGAAACTGAGCCATATGGGATAAAAACCCGGTGCAATGCAGCCGACCCTGTCGACATTTAAGCTAGTTCTTTCATTGCACCCACTCCCATACGAATCCGGATACGCCTTGTGTGTCATCTGAATTGGCTGAGCTTCCATTACTGTAAACATAAATTTGTTAGCGAGAAATCAGTAGTTGTTCAGCAAAACATCAAAGAAATGTCGCCGCTTTCGATGATTTAAGTTGTTTTTGGACCTATCAAAGACATATTCCTTGGGTGGGGGTATATATAAGACGGCTGGAAAAATTTCATAACGATACAACATACAGTTTTCAAAATAATTGATCTTGAAAGAAGGCATTCTTTGTGGGACATACTATAGTTAGTTAGTCGACAGATTATCCTCATTGCACATCGAACCATTCAGTCCATAAGTGCTCGGATCCCCTCCTCAGCAAATCTCGCAGCGTGTAGCGGCTAACGACACCAGTTCTGTGTTGGTTTATCAATCTTCTTTGGCTTCCTGCGTAGTGTTCTTGTTTGGCCACCCCTCTTTTAATTTGGTATTCTCGCAGTCTGGTCATGGTTGTAGATTCACAATCATTACTTGGTTCACGAAAAAGTCTTACTTCTCGTAGAGCATTCAGAATGTCAGCCTGGTCCATGGCGCGTCCGTCCTCCACCGTAGCCTCACCTGCGAGCTTGTCAGCCCGATCATTTCCTTGTATTCCCGCATGCCCTGGCATGAAGATGAAACTAGGATGGAAGGGATATGTGATCTTCTACTCATCAAGTTGTATTCTCCGCATTCTCTTGTTCAGTTTATTAGTGACCATTAACGGATACAGTTGCTTTAGAGATAGTGGGACACGAAATTTCATAATTTCCCTACATATTGGGATGAGCGTTTGAAACCAGCCGCAGACAAATTAGAAGCACACACCTTCGTGTTGATTTCATGGTATTAAGCGTTGGCCATTGAGATAGCAATGCGGAGGTCACCATGATTGAATGGAAAATAACGCTCGCTCTTATACTACCGATTTGCTGATGCCAAAGTAGCGGGTTCAAACCATAATCCGGCCAGCTGGACTAAAATATTGACTTCTCGTCTTGACTTAGGAGCGTTACTTACAAGTACCTCAGAAATCCGAGTGGGTTCGCCTGATGGCGAGGGGTACTAGTAACAAGGAAAGCTAACCCACACGCAAAAATCAACCAAGTACACGAGAAGTACTAGCATGTGTGTGGACTCCGCTGGCGTTCAAAGCGTGGGAACAGAAAAACAAAAACAAAAAAAGCATCGCCAAATCACTGAAATAACATTGCCTAGTCAATCACTGAAATAACATTGCCTAGTAAATCACTGAAATAACATTGCCTAGTAAATCACTGAAATAACATTGCCTAGTAAATCACTGAAATAACATTGCCTAGTCAATCACTGAAATAACATTGCCTAGTAAATAACTGAAATAACATTGCCTAGTAAATAACTGAAATAACATTGCCTAGTAAATAACTGAAATAACATTGCCTAGTAAATCACTGAAATAACATTGCCTAGTAAATCACTGAAATAACATTGCCTAGTAAATCACTGAAATAACATTGCCTAGTACATCACTGAAATAACATTGCCTAGTCAATAACTGAAATAACATTGCCTAGTAAATCACTGAAATAACATTGCCTAGTAAATCACTGAAATAACATTGCCTAGTAAATCACTGAAATAACATTGCCTAGTAAATCACTGAAATAACATTGCCTAGTAAATCACTGAAATAACATTGCCTAGTAAATCACTGAAATAACATTGCCTAGTAAATAACTGAAATAACATTGCCTAGTAAATCACTGAAATAACATTGCCTAGTAAATCACTGAAATAACATTGCCTAGTAAATCACTGAAATAACATTGCCTAGTAAATAACTGAAATAACATTGCCTAGTACATCACTGAAATAACATTGCCTAGTCAATAACTGAAATAACATTGCCTAGTAAATCACTGAAATAACATTGCCTAGTAAATCACTGAAATAACATTGCCTAGTAAATCACTGAAATAACATTGCCTAGTACATCACTGAAATAACATTGCCTAGTAAATCACTGAAATAACATTGCCTAGTAAATCACTGAAATAACATTGCCTAGTAAATCACTGAAATAACATTGCCTAGTAAATCACTGAAATAACATTGCCTAGTAAATCACTGAAATCCCCGGGAAGGTTAACCCGGTCAACAAATGCCTGCAGAAGTCGGATGTGTCGGCCTAACGGCGCAAGAACGCAGCTCTGCTGTAAACAGGCACAACGCAGTCACATCCGAAAAATAAATCCGGATGAACGAAGAAGAAGAAGAAATCACTGAAATAACATTGCCTAGTAAATCACTGAAATAACTTTGCCTAGTAAATCACTGAAATAACATTGCCTAGTAAATCACTGAAATAACATTGCCTAGTAAATCACTGAAATAACATTGCCTAGTAAATAACTGAAATAACATTGCCTAGTAAATAACTGAAATAACATTGCCTAGTAAATACTGAAATACATTGCCTAGTAAGTAACTGAAATAACATTGCCTAGTAAATAACTGAAATAACATTGCCTAGTAAATAACTGAAATAACATTGCCTAGTAAATAACTGAAATAACATTGCCTAGTAAATCACTGAAATAACATTGCCTAGTAAATAACTGAAATAACATTGCCTAGTAAACCACTGAAATAACATTGCCTAGTAAACCACTGAAATAACATTACCTAGTAAATAACTGAAATAACATTGCCTAGTAAATAACTGAAATAACATTGCCTAGTACATAACTGAAATAACATTGCCTAGTAAATAACTGAAATAACATTGCCTAGTAAATAACTGAAATAACATTGCCTAGTAAATAACTGAAATAACATTGCCTAGTAAATCACTGAAATAACATTGCCTAGTAAATCACTGAAATAACATTGCCTAGTAAATCACTGAAATAACATTGCCTAGTCAATCACTGAAATAACATTGCCTAGTAAATAACTGAAATAACATTGCCTAGTAAATCACTGAAATAACATTGCCTAGTACATCACTGAAATAACATTGCCTAGTCAATCACTGAAATAACATTGCCTAGTAAATCACTGAAATAACATTGCCTAGTAAATCACTGAAATAACATTGCCTAGTCAATCACTGAAATAACATTGCCTAGTAAATAACTGAAATAACATTGCCTAGTAAATCACTGAAATAACATTGCCTAGTAAATCACTGAAATAACATTGCCTAGTAAATCACTGAAATAACATTGCCTAGTAAATAACTGAAATAACATTGCCTAGTACATCACTGAAATAACATTGCCTAGTCAATAACTGAAATAACATTGCCTAGTAAATCACTGAAATAACATTGCCTAGTAAATCACTGAAATAACATTGCCTAGTAAATCACTGAAATAACATTGCCTAGTACATCACTGAAATAACATTGCCTAGTAAATCACTGAAATAACATTGCCTAGTAAATCACTGAAATAACATTGCCTAGTAAATCACTGAAATAACATTGCCTAGTAAATCACTGAAATAACATTGCCTAGTAAATCACTGAAATCCCCGGGAAGGTTAACCCGGTCCAACAAATGCCTGCAGAAGTCGGATGTGTCGGCCTAACGGCGCAAGAACGCAGCTCTGCTGTAAACAGGCACAACGCAGTCACATCCGAAAAAAAAATCCGGATGAACGAAGAAGAAGAACAAATCACTGAAATAACATTGCCTAGTAAATCACTGAAATAACTTTGCCTAGTAAATCACTGAAATAACATTGCCTAGTAAATCACTGAAATAACATTGCCTAGTAAATCACTGAAATAACATTGCCTAGTAAATAACTGAAATAACATTGCCTAGTAAATAACTGAAATAACATTGCCTAGTAAATAACTGAAATAACATTGCCTAGTAAGTAACTGAAATAACATTGCCTAGTAAATAACTGAAATAACATAGCCTAGTAAATAACTGAAATAACATTGCCTAGTAAATAACTGAAATAACATTGCCTAGTAAATCACTGAAATAACATTGCCTAGTAAATAACTGAAATAACATTGCCTAGTAAACCACTGAAATAACATTGCCTAGTAAACCACTGAAATAACATTACCTAGTAAATAACTGAAATAACATTGCCTAGTAAATAACTGAAATAACATTGCCTAGTAAATAACTGAAATAACATTGCCTAGTAAATAACTGAAATAACATTGCCTAGTAAATCACTGAAATAACATTGCCTAGTAAATCACTGAAATAACATTGCCTAGTAAATCACTGAAATAACATTGCCTAGTCAATCACTGAAATAACATTGCCTAGTAAATAACTGAAATAACATTGCCTAGTAAATCACTGAAATAACATTGCCTAGTAAATCACTGAAATAACATTGCCTAGTAAATCATTGAAATAACATTGCCTAGTAAATCACTGAAATAACATTGCCTAGTAAATCACTGAAATAACATTGCCTAGTAAATCACTGAAATAACATTGCCTAGTAAATCACTGAAATAACATTGCCTAGTAAATCACTGAAATAACATTGCCTAGTAAATAACTGAAATAACATTGTCTAGTAAATAACTGAAATAACATTGCCTAGTAAATCACTGAAATAACATTGCCTAGTAAATCACCGAAATAACATTGCCTAGTAAATAACTGAAATAACATTGCCTAGTAAATCACTGAAATAACATTGCCTAGTAAATCACTGAAATAACATTGCCTAGTAAATAACTGAAATAACATTGCCTAGTAAATAACTGAAATAACATTGCCTAGTAAATCACTGAAATAACATTGCCTAGTAAATCACTGAAATAACATTGCCTAGTAAATAACTGAAATAACATTGCCTAGTCAATCACTGAAATAACATTGCCTAGTAAATAACTGAAATAACATTGCCTAGTAAATCACTGAAATAACATTGCCTAGTAAATCACTGAAATAACATTGCCTAGTAAATCATTGAAATAACATTGCCTAGTAAATAATTGAAATAACATTGCCTAGTACATCACTGAAATAACATTGCCTAGTACATCACTGAAATAACATTCCCTAGTAAATCACTGAAATAACATTGCCTAGTAAATCACTGAAATAACGTTGCCTAGTCAATCACTGAAATAACATTTCCTAGTAAATCACTGAAATAATATTGCCTAGTAAATCACAGTCAATAAATGCTGGGGTTGATTGCGACGTCCGATAGATGATTTTATTATCTTCCGAGCCGCTTGCTCATACTACCGGGTGTTTGGAAAGTCTCACTACACTTTGTATGTAGAAAGACATTTGAAAAATTATGTTCATGACGTCATAACAATGTGCTAAAAAGTCCATTAAATTACGAGCGTAGTTACAATAGTCACTGCTATTATCTAACGTTGTTTTGGGGAAGCGGAACTGTACCAGTGAAGTATTCATTATAACTTATTGAACAAAGTATTAACCATAAATCGATGAGGAGGTTGTTTATCACTAAAGTTTACTAAAATCAAAGAACAACAATCCGTATTTATCGACCGCCATTTCGAAACACTTGTTTAACCAAAGTAATTCTTTCTTCCGCTGATAACACCATTCTGTTTGGTGTACAAAGAATTATTCCAGCAGATGACAGCCACTCGCTGCATATTGCTTCACGATGGACTGTTGAGAACATTTTTTGATGACGTCATGTACTGTACTTTTTTTCACAATTGTTCTACATACAAGGTATAGTGGGAAGTTGCGTACACCCTGTATTATTCATACGCAGGTTTAAGCTTGGCCAATCCTTCTGCCTGGCTTGGTCACCGCACCGGCTGAATGAAGCTATTTTGTCCCAGGTGTCAACATCTGTAACATCACCAGGCAACCAACCCTCAGCTCAGCGCCTTCTGTACACAATTATGTGACCCCGCCATATTGTCTACATTTATGCCGGTCCTTGAACGCGCCTTAAAATATGCTTATATCACGTGGGTAATTCCCGTGTGTTGCCGGGGCCCATAAGGGAAGCAAAGAATAGCAACACTGTAGCCTACCATGCAGGTCGTAAGAGGCGACTAAGGAGGCTTGATGTTCCGTCGCCCTGCTACTGAGTGAGTGCGTGGCGCGACACTGTGAGCTGTGAGTTTCGTGTGAAGTGCTTTTGAATCTGACCAAGTTTTTTTTTTTGTGGAACGTGACTGCATGTTCGGAGCGTTGGCAGGTGGCTATATCCTAGAGTTGACCGGTTTTTGCCTTATGCAGAAATGCGTGGCTGCTGGGCTTCTGGTTGACTGCCACTGCCGTCGGTGATGAACTGTATGTTCGTGGACTGTGTAGGTGAACATCTAGGAAACATCCAGATAGGAAAATGACTGCCGATTAAATCAGAGATGAACTGGGTGTTTCGTGGGGGACTGGTGTGTTGACATTCTGGCGGCGGCATTATGCACAGTGTATCTGTGCGGGCTGTTGTTTGCCGAGACTCTTGTCTTTTCCACTTTTCACATTGGGCAGTGGGGAGCATTTTGTGTGATATTCACTGGCACAGGAACGGAGCATAATGGGGACGACCCGTTGCTGTGAGGTTGGAACTGCGACTAACTAACTAACTAATTCTAGCACAATATTAATGAGATAACATGTGCGGGAAAATGGGGAGTTGTATTCCTCCGCGGCCAAGTGTTTAACCCCATGGCTCGCACTTCGTGGGTCATGGGTTCCCGGAATGCACTTTTTCGGAGACTCCTAGAGACTTGTCGCTGGAGCTGTGGAGTTCGTGCTCTGCGTGACGCTTTAGGCATATAACCCTGAGGACAGAGACAGAGCCTTATGGGATAATACCCGGTGTAATGAAGTCTATTCCTGGCCTGTGAAAACCGTTTGACAACAAGTGGGGGACAAGCACCCACTGATTACGGTTGAAGGTCAAGCCACAAATAATAAACAGTTTATTTATCTTCAAACACTGTGTTGTCATGTCAAATATGGAACACATCAACAGGAAACCAGAGAATGTTAGTCTATGGGAAGTGTTTGAGATAGGCTACAGCGACCCCTGGAGAGAGTTGAGTTGAGTTGAGCTAGGAAACGATGTCACTGCACTCAGGACATTCCCACACGAGCTCTGTTCCCTTGTTCAACAGCAAGCGAAGAGTCATACTATCAATGGTTTCAACTGTCATCTGATTGAAAGTTCTTCGGGTCTTCTCTCTCAGTTTTGAGATGTGCCCAGAACCCCTGCCGATCCCCCGCCATATTATTCTCTTCACATACGGGTTTTCACTCTGTTTCACCTCTTTCTCCGTCTGGTTCCCAGGAGATAAAGAATGCAAGCAAATATGGAACACATCAACAGGAAACCAGAGAATGTTAGTCTATGGGAAGTGTTTGAGATAGGCTACAGCGACCCCTGGAGAGAGTTGAGTTGAGTTGAGCTAGGAAACGATGTCACTGCACTCAGGACATTCCCACACGAGCTCTGTTCCCTTGTTCAACAGCAAGCGAAGAGTCATACTATCAATGGTTTCAACTGTCATCTGATTGAAAGTTCTTCGGGTCTTCTCTCTCAGTTTTGAGATGTGCCCAGAACCCCTGCCGATCCCCCGCCATATTATTCTCTTCACATACGGGTTTTCACTCTGTTTCACCTCTTTCTCCGTCTGGTTCCCAGGAGATAAAGAATGCAATACGAGAAGATAGTAATATGATAGACGTTACATCGGGCCTCGATTCCATTGAAAGGCAAAAACTACCCATGTTTGGACATCTTGTAGGAATGACACCTCATCAACAATCCGTAAAAGCAAAATTATCATCATCGTCGTCATGGCTCGCCCTGCCACGCAGCGGACATGTCATGTCTCTTCGCAGATCTCTCTTGTTGCCCATCTGGATCTTCTGCTGATGATATTTCTCCATGCCGCCTTCTTTGGCCACCCTGCACCATTTCTCTGGGTCTGCTCCTACCACTTCAACATCGGATCATTTCGGTCGTCACATGTTCCAATTATTCTCTTCTAATTAAACGACCAAAGAGCAATATTTGTCTCTTTCTTACCACCATCATCATGTGCCATGCCGATAATCGTGGGCGGTTATGTCTCGACATCTCACTCGATCACCAGAGTCGTGGCTCAGTGTTCTTGTCTCAACCATGCCACGTAGCCAAGCCATCCGGGTATTTACTTCTCTGCCTTCTCCTTGTCCTCTTCCCCTCAATCTTGCCAGTTGTCACCAAATTTTCCAATTTATGCCTTCACATAACATATGCACAAAATTGTGACTGTCTACGTATAATCTCTCTAATCAGTTTACTGTTTTCATCTGCTTATTTCTTATACTCGTATATAATGTTCTACCTTTGTGAGCTAGTTTCAGGAACTGGTTGTTAGTTACTCTGGCAGTCCAATGTATTCGCAATAATTTAAGAAATAACATCTCCTTTGCCTCCAAGCTCTTCTTAATATGTTCGTTTACAGCAAATCAGGTTGTGTATAACATTGCAGTGCTATCTTTCTTACATTCAATGAGAGTGACTTATGACACGAAATACCGTTCAACTTCTGAAATGCAACTTTTGCTTGGTCTATGGTAAGGGGGGAGGAAGATATAGAGCTGGAGGAAGACAAAGACAACGATGGTTGTACAGGAAAGACTTACACGACATGTTCATTAAAATGGTGTGAACTGTACACCACAAAAATACTAAAACATAAAGACATTTCAAGATAAGTTCATTAAAATGGTGTGAACTGTGCACCACACAAATACTACAACTGAAATGCATTACACGACAAGTTCATTAAAATGGTGTGAATTATGTGCCACAATAATTACTTAAACAATGTAACTAACCTATCATACATTCATCGGTCGTAGTGGATCATGATAGATGCATCAACACACCGCGTTCCATGTGTATCACTCCATGGAGCAAAACCCCTACACCTATTCACTCCCAGCCCGCCTCTATCTTTTACTATTGCAGCTCACTCATGATCTCCTCATTCTATTCATGTCTCTACTTCTCTTCTCCTCCCGTTTGTGAGTACCCGTCTCTTCAGCTCTCTGTGTTCCAGGGACAGGACTATCTACTTATATTATTAACTGGTTTTCTCAATGTGTGTCTCCTATCTTTGAGCTCAAGTGTAGTCCACATAGCTTCTAGTGCAAAGGAATGATGTTTGCGTGTGGATTTTCTTTCTCTATTACCAGTGTGCCGGTCTCTCTGGCCGAGGGGTTACACCACTATCTCCGTTATCCCGTTTATCACGCAGTCTCGTAGCGGGCGAGAACTGGGAGCGGTTCGTCCCCCACTGGTGTCTTGCGGGATAACTGAGCCGGCCGCTCAGAAAGCAATGGCAAACTACTGAGCGTAATCTTGCCAAGAAATCAACAGACAGCTGAAAGATGCTGCTGTTGACAGCGATGTCCTGTAAAGGATATGCGAATTTAAAAAAAAAATTTACCAGTGTCCCTTGACATCAGGCAAATCCACTACGACTTCGGAGGTACAGGGAGGCCCCGGTTAAGGTCGGGGTTACGTTCTTGGACAACGCGACTTTCAATGAAACGACGTAGAGCGAAGCACTATATCCCATAGAATTAAATACAGTGTATTATGTAATGTTTATTTTGATGGTTGTTGATATTTATTGGCTAAACAGAGGTGGATTGGAGGGAGGGTGGTAGAATTATTGGGGCGTAGAGGCATTAAAACCAAGACCCGCTCCAAAACTATCATTAGCACTACTAGTACTGCTCTCACCCGCTTTATTAGCTAGATCTTCTCAGAGAGACTTTGTTTTCTCTTGGATAACCATCTTGCTCACAGACATATTCCGTTGGTTCTGGTCTTCAATCCAGACAGCCAATAGTACTTTCATGTTTTCCATAAGAGTATTTCTGATACGAGTGATCTTGGAAGCACTCAAAGGGGTTACGTTTTTAGCACCCTCTTTAATTTTGTCAGCACCTGCACGAATTGTCTTTACCGTGGTTGGAGGTAAACCACAGACTTTACCGATATGAACAGCCCGATCACCAGCCTCAAAACGGCGTATGACATCTAACTCCACCTCAAGAGTAACACTTTTCCTGGTTCTCTTACAACGAGACACATTATCAGCACTTACTGTGCGCTTTGAACTCATAATTATGGGTGATTACACAATAAAATGCTGGAAAAACGCACTGCACAAAATGTACATTGGCGACGTTAACGCAGTGTAGCGACACAGGTGACGGCGTTATAGCGGAATGTAGCGACGTAAAGTGAAGTTATGTCCCATTGTGACAACGACGTTATAACGAAACGACATAAATCGAAGTGACGTATAGCGGGGCCTCCCTGTGCTTGTAATTTACGTTCCCAAATCAAAAACGAGAAGTCAACAGTTTATTCTAACTGACCGGTGTAGAGATTGAACCCATTACCTCGACAACAGCACACCGAGTGTTTAAGAACGCGCGCTCTTATCCATTGGGCTATGCTGACCCGGAATTGCAAGTTTGAAAACTAGAACGCAGATGCACAGTTTTGCACCAATTTGCCCTTGACCTGCTTCTATTTGTATACGTGCGACTAGAGCAACAAGTTGTAGAGCGTGAATCAGAACAGTTGTAGCCAGGGGTAGATCTGCCATTGTTGCCAATGGTCCTGTTTTATCTTTGTTTTATCTGCCAATGTTGCCAACGGTCCTGTTTTATCTGTGTTTTGTACATGTATACGTCATATTTATATGCTTAATCATACATTATAATATTTATCGTCATTTATTTGACATTAACATTACATGTAGATCTGGTAACTTCGTTTCTGTCCTTTTCATTTTGATCAGTTGTTGGATGACGTGTTATGTTTATTTGACAATGAATGAATCACCAAAAAAAAAAAAAAAACGATAAGTAGATTGTGAGCTTTGCTAGAACACGACTACAAGATATAAAATGGACGTTGCGACCAAAGCTTTCGTCAGCACAGAACAAACCAACACAAACAGACACAAACATAATCGAAAAACATTACATGAAAATACAGAGGCTACTTGTCTGAATCATGTCTTGGTTGAGTGCGTCTTAAGTGCTAACCGTTTGATACGGGTGGAAAGGACATGATGTGTAGTTTGAAACGGGTCAATGGGTAACAGGGATTGGTTAAACCCCGATGGGAGGGATGGGGGGGGGGGGGGGGGGGTACGCCCATGTGAGGCGAACAGTGAAAAGCTGATTAGCAGTGAACTATAGCCGGCTCTGTGGCGAAGGTTTTAGTTCGCAGTTCCGCATACCCAGTAGGAACACAGCTAGCGGACGCTTGGAATGCAGTACGCCCTGTGTTGGTTAGCATAGGATTGCATAAGTGCCGGTCGCTCAGAAAGCAATGACAAGCCACTGAACGCAAACTGCCAAGAAATCACTAACGGCAAAAGTAATGCTAGGGTTGATTGCAACGTCCTGTAAAGGATATGCTAACCCGTTATTCTAGTAGGCTATACAACTGCGGGGATAGAAAAGGGGGGAAGGGAAGTTAGAAGTTAAATGGAACTATGTTGGACATTGAGGCCGTGAGGGGAGAGTGAACCCAACTGGAAGATGAGGCGGTTTTCCAAGTGTCTTACGATCACGTTCGTGAGATGCGCACGATTTGAGCGCCGTGGCCTGTATTTCCGCCACGCCACAGTGGTCAGAACTGTTGAAGTGCATTGGTACCGATTTCTGGGCACCACTGTTGATATCAGATAGGTGTTGCCTAAATCTGTCAGCAAGACGTAGACCTGTCTCTCCAATATATCTCATGTCACAACGTGTGCAGACGATCGCATAGATAACGTTGCGACTCGTGCATGAGAAATCCTCACGGATGTGGAAAGTGGTCTTAGGGAATGCCAGACTCTGGGTTTGAATTACATGTGGGCAGGTCTTACAACGTGATCAAAGACAAGCCATCGTGCCAAGAAGAGACTTATGAGGTTGGGGTAGACTGCTATGGACTAGCACATCCCTGAGGTTACGATCCCGCCTGTAAGCCACCAGAGGGGCCTCTGAAAAGACATCGCGAGTGATCGGGTCTGCCTGGAGAATAGATAGGTGCCTAAGGAGGATATTCTTGGCAGCAATATTATGGGGATGGTAGGTTAGTGAAAGGATCGGCCTATTGTTTCGTGGTTTAGGCCTGGAGGAGAGAGCCTCAGGCACGACTGATAGACTGACAGCGGTAAAGAGCTGTAGTACAAAACTTTATCAGATAGCCAGGAAGTTGGGAGAAAGGAATAGAATCCTTACAATGGGGGGTGGGGTGGGGGGGGGGGGGGGGGGGGAGGTTGTGAAGAGGTATAGAGAAGGAATGCGTGGGGGTAAGTAGGTTTATAATAAACCGTCGTACGCTGACCAGCGGAACCTTAAAAGACTGTTAGATCTAAGAAATTGACAGCCGACGAATAAATAATGGAGGTGTGTCTGATGCTGAGATGAAAGCTGGAGAAAAAGGCAATTAAGTCCTGGAGATCAGACAAGGGCATGTCTGAAACACCGAAGCGGGCAGGCATAACTAGGACCCATCTTGGTGCCCATGGCCACACCGCTAATCTTGT